>CAIGRP010080526.1:0-20911 GCA_903798385.1 Fraxinus cuspidata | reverse complement strand
ACATCTTTTGATTTATTTTATGATCTGCGTGATATTTTTCTATTATTCTTCTTGTAATTTATATATTAACATGCTAGGCTAGATCCTTTTTGTATTGGATGAAGATGAACCCTATTTATTTATTTGTTTTAATTGAAGACTAGTACTTTAATTTATTTCTTGTGTTTATTGATTAATTTTCCATATCCATTGCATTATTTAATTGATTGGCTACCAATTAAGTAATTAGTTGCTTATTGTAGTTCTGGGAGACTCACAATAAGTTTAGAACGTGGTAAAATTAACATATATGCAATAAATATTAGGAATAACATTNTTAGGAATAACATTTATCACTTGTGCAATCATATAGATAATCTAAATTTTAATGCATTCTAATCATTCGAATTCAGATTAGGAATAAATTTGGGTCGTGACTAGAATAGATTTAATTTATCTTGGAAAATATAATTAATTACAACAGAATTATCGATTGTCAAGAACGCATGAACGGAACTAGATTACAAATCAAGAATTGAAATAGATAGCAATAGATGGATTCGAAATCCAATACAATCATCCATAAATTGATAAAAACCACACTTTTTACCGCTTTATTAGATAACTAAGTATAAAACAAAATCAAAATCTCTTTTGTTTACATAATTCGAATTCCATAAAAAAGTTAGTAAACTTCAATTGAATTTATTCCCTATGGGACGATTCTCTCAGTCATCAATTCTATTACTTGTCAACGATTTCGTATACTTGCGGATTTTTGCACGAACAATTCACATAGGGCATAGTGATATATTTCTATCCCCTATCGGACCCTATGATATTTTATACCACATCGAACCTATTCTCCTTATTTCGAATGCATGAAATACGCCACCAAACTTACACAATTACGTATACAATAATTATAGAGAAAAGAAATTCATATAAACCATTCAAACACCTCAAAAAAAAAAATTATGTCATGTAAAACTAAAATTTAATAATCATATTACATAGTTCATCTAACCCTAGTACAGAATTATCCTACCCTAGCGTGTTGGAACGAAGAAAATTAGAAAAATAAATGAAGAACGACATCACCAATTCAATTCTTGAGTTTAATCTTCACTTTGTAGTGTTGCTCTTCTCGTTCTTGCCTTGTTTCTTCTCTCAAAATCCTTATAAATCTCCTCCTCCATCATTCTGAATGGCCCTCGGGTTTTAATACGCATCCCATTGACTTTAATAAAAAAACCCAGAAATTCACGTCAAAACTTTCAACTATGTGACCACATACTAGAACTAAAATGGCCTCTAGAATTTCCTGAACTGAACTATGCGATCGCATAGTTTTTTGTGCTATGCAACCGTATAGTATTGGCAGCTTCCAATTCCTTGTGTTTTGGTCCTCGAACTCCATTTCGCCAATCTTGACCTCTTTTCATCCTCCTTCTTTCTTCCATTGCTTTATTCCAATGCTCAATTGGTCCTCAACATCTTCACATCACAAACTCCTCTTCCGTGTCATCTTTTAAATATTTGCAACTCGGTCCCTGAACTTTAGTTTTTTTCATTTCAGTTATTTTTTCACATATTTCTCACATATTCTACCACATTCATCATGTTGTCCTGTAACACACAACTTACATAGAATGAAGCTATATTTCAACAAATTTATCAACAATTGTCCGTGTTTGTAGCATGAAATAAGTGTGTAAAACACACTTATCTACTCTCCCAAACTTGAACTATTGTTTGTCTTCAAACAAAATTGTAACTTAACTGTTCATAAAACATAGTTTGACAACATGTCGTGTCTCGGGATTGGAACTTAGTAATAAACAAAATGAACAACTTCAATAGTGTAGAATCAAATCAATCTCCACCTGTTACATCCATAACTTGACATGTATGTGTGTGTGTGAAAACTCATGCTAACATATTAAGATCATGATTAGCTCAACATCTGACCCATAGTAGTTAAATATTTCTTTACTTCGCTTGAGAGATACATATCCCTAGTTGAACGTTTTCAATTCTATTCATTTCCCTCTCTTAGGTTGGATACGTCTTACTATTATAAGTTCTCATTTCAACAAGTCGAGATTCTCCTCTATTTTTTATCGCTTCAACCTTTAAGACTAAACTAAGTTAGTTGCCTCTCATTAAAGGTATAGTTTTACCGATCGAATTTCTGGGGCTTAATCAATGCGTGTGTATATATATATGTGTGGGTGTATGTATGTATGTGTGTATGTATGTATGTACGTATGTATGTGTATATATATATATAAGTATGTATTGTTTTATATAACATCTTCTCAATTGCTTTCTATATAACCTATATAATGAATTTTATGTCGATGACTCCAAAGTCAGATGACCATAGTGCATCAGGTTTTAAATCACCCTCACAGGCTTAATCACTCGAGTTATACAGGCTCAAAAAGATGTTTTTATTCACTCAAAGATTAGTGTAATGCCCCCTTTTTTTTTTAGACATCCAGTTTTTAAACTAACATCTAACTTAAAACTTTCACATCGTCCTCGTCTCATTGGTTTTAGATAATTCACACAAGTTAGTATCATGCACGGAATCCCTACTCATCTCAATATTCCCCTGTAACAACTCAACCATCTCCATACCACCCTATAGTTGGATTATGTATAAGTTTATTCGGGTTTATTACTATGTTCAACTATTTTCTAAACAATGAACTAATGGCATAGAAAAAGGGTATAGGTAATCTCTACCTCAACCGTCACTACATCAAATGTATGGCCAAACATGGGCTTATTAGTGGATTTCAAACATAACTGCAATTCGGTACTCCTTCCGGTATCAGTTCTAATACACTTAGCACATGAATGTACTCGAAGAAAAATACTCACCAAGGACTGGTAAAGTTTGATGTTTATGCTAAGTTGTCACTAAGCATAGTAGATAACAAACATTTCACAACATTCGTGAAAGAATATTTCAACCATGGTATGTTGGAGCAAGTAGAAACACTCTTCATTTTGATACCATAGATTATTTCCTTAAACACAAGAAACAATTGATTCACGATTTACATAAATATGGTGGTACTATATCGTTTACTTTGAATTTATGGGGAGATATTATATAGCTACAACTGCAAATGACTTATACCAACTTTGGGTTATACATAAAAAATACCTGCTTATAAGATAATTGAATATCCCCATAATGCTTCCAACATATTAAACATTTTTATGCAAATTATTAAATAATAACATTTTGATAATACTAGTGTTAATAAGCTTATTATAAATAAACTGTGTAGCGTTCTTAATCCTAATTTTGGTGATTTTTTATTTCATGTACGTTGTGTGTCATATTTTTAATATAATTGTGTAAGATGGTATGAAACATAATAAAGATAAAATGGATAGAATTAGAGAAGCAATAATATATATCACCATATCACAAAGTAGAAAATAAGCATTTGAGGAATATTATGCACAATTTTGTCAGGATTCCAAAAAATTTGTAACTAGCGTAGGGCAAAAATAGAACTCCGCTTATTACTAAAATCATGTAAATGATATAATCATTTAATTTTTTTGATTCTCCAACCATCTTATCTGGGATATATTACCCCCACTAGCTCTAGAGTTCTTGAATGTCTTTTTGCATTGCAGTAACTTTTAATAAATACAGAAATGATCTCACTTTTACTGAAATATTGTATTCCATGGAACTAAAGTTCAGAAAATATTGGAAAGACTTGTGTTAGGTGCAAACTATGCGACATTGAGCCGATTTAGAAAGAGAAAAGTACTTGATAAGTAACTTCTGAGCCATCCCTCCCAAGTGGCAGTAGAACTAAGTTGCAATAATTGAAGCCATGCCTTTGATCTATCCCTCATTCAGAAGGAAAACAAACAACGTTTGATTGCATATTTAATGATGCAATTCATCTATACAGTATCACAGATATCCAAAAAAGTAGCAAGATGAGTGTTTTGATCTTCTAATGGAGATCCTCCAAACTAATTTTGATGTACCATGCTAATCAATTCGGACTTCAGTTCAAATTTATTTGTATCAATATTTTGTTACACAATACCAGAGTAGTTGTCATTGACAACTGGTCAGACCTAGTTTCGAATAGCTCGCCGTTGATTATTTTCATTCGCTCTAATTGATTCAAGTTTGTTTCTTCTTTTTTTTTAGTTAAAGGAGGGCTATACCTCCGAGATTTTATTATGCCCTCACTTGTGGCGGATAAATAACGTAATTACATGAGGAAATAATGAAAACAGTAAATGAGGAAGTACTATATTCCTTCCAAAGAAAATAAAGGATAACAGATAAATGTAAAGCTGTAAAAAATAAAGTAATGCTTCCCTTACAATTATAACTAATGCAAGTAAAGATAAAAACAAGAATAAAAAATAAAAAAAAATCATACTCCAATGCTGAGCAGTCAATGTTATCAATCTACACGAGTGCCCTAATATGTCGTGGTAGGTCAACTGCTCCATATATTTGATATCGCCGATAATCCCAACCCTGTAAGAACATCTACAACCTGATTCTCCTCTTTGTAGATGTGAGAAACTGTATCTCTGTCGAATGATACGAAATCTATAGTCTATTTGATTATGCCTTAAATAACTGATGTTCCTCCTTTCTAGTGATATAGTGAATAACTACTGTAGAATCTAACTCAATCCAAATGTCTAAAAGATTGAGTCTTCTAGCTAGTAGAATGCCATCAAGAATAGCCCTATGCTCTGTTTCTACTATCATGCACGGTCCATATGAAGCTAAAAAAGCCCTGATATAGTGTCTCGCGTGATCTATGATGATGCCTCCCACTTTAATACCTTTCTTGATACATCCATCAGTATTGATCTTAACATATCAAACTGATGAATTGTGCCACTAAACTAGAACCTGAAGAGATGGGGTTGGGAAATCAAAGATACCAAAGATGGGTGCAAGTATTAAATCCCCTTACCAATGAACATCTCGAAATTGTCCTCTCATATGAAGTAAAGAGATCATAAGATAGACCCTCCATATGATACATCTGGCCACCATGCTAATCCCCATATGTTTCGTATCATTCCTTTCGATCCATAGAAACCAAAATACCAATAGATGAATGATAGTGTGAATGTGTCCACAGCAAACATACTATCTAGAATACCTCCATCTCTGGAACCTCTGTCTAACTTCCTTTTCTTGAACTCATAGGTATCTAAAAATGTTCCCAAAATGTTACCATACCTGATCGAAGTTGTTATTGTCGATGAAACTATAATAGATAGTCTTGATCTCGGGACAACACTGGCAGCAGAAAGCCAACTGACATCCAATCTTCATCTGAATAACCACATCTACTGAAATGAGGTCCTACCATAGTTTCCAGTAGAAAATTGAGACAGTGATGGGCAAAATGGAGCTCTACAGTAATCGATATAAATCCCAGAGTCTCAAATATATGAGCTGCCATGCAGACTTGATAGTGAAGCTACCATTCGATGTATCCTTCCAAACAATGCAATCTGAGGCATCAGTACATAAAGGTATAGACCTATTTGTTCCACCCTAAAATGAGGGAGAACCTGTAATGAACATCTAATATATCCCACTTAGTATCATTAAAAGAATCATGCACCCTCATAGATGTATATTGTCGGTGTAGGAATAGGGAGGCCAACTTGGTGTCGCATATCCACCAATCATGCCAGAAGATGAGTAGAAAAATGATGCAAGAAAGGATGTGTTCCCATATAATACTTGCCTACTAAAAATTGAGCCCAAAGTGATTTTTTAGAGTGGAACAACCACCAAAGCTTCATGGAAGAGGTGTCCACCATATCCTATATTCTACTGAAGCCTAGACCACCCTCATCGATTGGAAGGCAATTCTCATTCCAACTCTATCAATGTCACCGTCGCGCATGTTCATTGAAGTCCCATGGGATTGCACAAAAATGCTCTCAAGTTTTTTCAGGACAACCTTGGAGGGTTGTATAATTTGAAGAAGATGTAATGGTATGGAAGAAAACACTAACCTCAGCAAAGTAATATGGTCTCCAGGTGATGTCCAACTTGAGATCATGTCCCTGACCTTCTGGATAAGATCATCATAAATGAAGTTCATCTTAATCCCCTTAAATAAGAAGACCCACTGATAAGTAAGAGGTTGTCGCTGGTGTCGAAATTCATTTTAATCTCCAGTTGTCTGATCTGACTAATAGATGACTAGTGAAGAAGGAAAAATCCCACATGGGCAGCCATTTAGGAGTTTAGAAAAACAACACTCCGAGATTCACCGCATGATCTTGTCGATCCAAATCTGATCAAATCCAAACGCCTCTAGTACAGAATAAATAAAGCCCCAATTCATGTGATCATATGATTTAGCCATGTCTAGCTTTAGCTTAGTGTTACCCCATCGCACTTTAGCATCTAATGTATAGAGAAGCTCCTGAGCTAATAATATATTATCTCTAATCAGGCGGCCAGGGATAAATCTACTCTGTGGATGAGAGATAATGCACGCTATAAGTGTACTCAACCAAGTGTTCAAAAGCTTAGTAATAAGCTTATTGAACACTATGCATAAACTGATGTGTCTGATGTCAGTCCATCTACAAGCACCGTCTCTCTTAGATAGCAATACAATAGTAGTAGCAATAAAACCTCGTGGAAGATGGCCATCGTAAAAAACGTCCAAGACTACCCTATATACGTCATCCTGAATATTGTCCTAACAATGCTAGAAGAAAATGAATGAGAACCTATTCGGGCCAGCAACACTATCAGCATCTATACTGAAAATTGTCCTCGTACCTCATAAATTAAAGGAGAACTGTTTAGTACTAAATTAACTTCATCTGTCAAAAGTTTGGGGATGATATCAGAACAAATGAGGTCTAAAGGTTACGAATGAGTAGACAGAAGATCATAGTAGAATGCAAAAGCCGAAGTCTGAATATCAGCAAGAGTAGCTAAGACTTTCCCTGTCTATGTCCTAATAGACCTAATATGCGGCCTGATACAGTGTCCTTGAACAATCGCATGAAAATAACGAGTGTTATGATCTTCCTCACATACTCAATGTGAATCGGCCTTTTGTTTCCAAAAACCCTCCTCAATAGATAAAGTATGGTTCAAAAATGCCTAAGCATGATATACTAAGCCGCGATTCTATGGTGTTGGGTCTCTATCATATACTATCTCGCCTCATCAACCCTATTCTTAGCATCCCTCACCCACTGGAAAACATCACCGAACACATGTTTATTCCACCAACATAGTCCCTGTTTCAGCCTGAATAACTTCTCTCAGAGAACAATCATCCCCATAAGATGAGTAAATAGTGACCACTTCTGAGAGACAGAGGCTGAAAAGTCATATGCTTGGTATAAACATTGATGATTTGAAAGGTTTAGTCCCCAAATCATCATAAAAAATCCACTAAAATAGTAAATGTGAATGATCAAATAAAGTCCAATTCAAGTGCCTCATTGTAAGTTTTTGACAAAATTCTGTAGCTATAGAATTAATGAGTACCCTCTCTTCCTGACCTAACCATTGGTCCAAGTATACCGATTCACAAGGAATCTAATGTTTTCTAAACAACAATCTAACATCATATCAAAGAAAGCAGTAGTGCCTCGATCACGAGTATTACCAGTGTGCACACCACCATGTGTAATGACATTAAAGTCTTCCCTAACTAGCTAAGGGTCATCCATGTTGAGAGCAATGTGGTAAAGATGCATCCACAAATCCCTCCTGGTAGCAGCATCACATGGAGTATAAACTCGAGTCAAATAGATGGGAAGTGCTAGTATTAGATCCTCAACTCTAATGTGAAGGAACTGAAGATGATCATTAATAACGGTAACATTGGTCCCCATATTCTAAAAAACTAGATCTTGTTCGACTCATTCTCAACTCCCACGTCAAAGTGCTGATATTGTCGAATATAGGCAAATCTATGCTGAAGAACAAAAGGCTCTAGTATAACCAAAAGATAAACCTAATGAAGTTGTATAACTCTCTTCAGGTGTCAGGGAGTAGCTACACTGGCTATACCACTCACATTATATATGATGGTACTCATAAGGATGTGAAATATGAAGAGGTATTATGTGGCTAACTCTTAGAAATCTTCCTGCTCGAATGTAGAGTATCAGTAGCCTGCTGGTGTTTCTTCCACATAACCCGGACGAGACCATAATCCTCTATCCTTCCAGGCATACCAACTAAATCCTCAGCAAAAGACCTACGGAACATGCCCTGCTGGTGAACCTTAATCTGTGATGTGCCATCTGTAATTGACTTCTCAGACTGTAGAGATGGGATAGATGCCTCAATGTTCTACTGACAAATAGGGAAATCAGTTGTGGTAATAGCTGCATGTGTCCAAATTGGAGATAGAAATGTAATATGTATATCTCTGATACCTGCATACTCTAAGTCATCTGGTATCCGTGGTTCTCGGACTATAAAATCCACTAGGGGGTCAAAATATGAAATATAAGTAGGCCGACAACCAGAATTAAAACCTTAGTATTAACAACTATAGTAGGAACAGATGGCAATTTAGAACTGATCTGAGGAGCAACTGAACTGGGAACTAGCTGAATTGTGCATACTGTGGGACTCACTAATGAAACAACTGATTGCGTTGTAGTATGTGTATGAGTATGAGTTGTTATATCAGCCATAGCAACTGATGGTGTAGGCTGTGAAATAGACTAAATCTGGATGCCCGAAGTGCTAGCAAAATGTTGTCTTCTTTGGTCCCTAGGGAAAAAAATGCAACGCTTAGCAGGTTCAACAAGTCCTTACCTTTTCCTTGTCCTTGGCCTGATCCAAAGTAGGCCTAAGAACACGGTCCTCGAGTGTTACTCCAACATGTGATGGTGCTGGGCGTGATTCAAAAGAACATTGCTCATTAATATGCCTAAAGTGTCTGTATCGAAAATAATAGTCTGGCTTTCTGTTATACTGGACATTCTACAAGTACTCACCACGTTTTTCTCTCAATCCAAATCCTGTCAGGGAGCTTATACTCCAAGTCAACCTCAATACATACATGTGCCTTACTAGGCCAGTGTAAATCTGATGTCTCCTCATCAATGCAAAGTGAAACTCCAATTGCCTTGGGTAAGGCGAATAGGTTGCTCCTAGCCCGAAAGTAAATGACCGATAGTGGAATGAAAACCTAGACCAAGGAAATGGGGGTATCATGCTGTGGGCTGAAACTAGGCGTCTATTTAATAACTCAGACTCGACACCTATCTATATACTAAATGGGTTTGAGGAATAACTTTGAGTAATCATCATCGTGTGCTAAATGAATCAAAAATATGTGATGGATAAATAATAACTATCATAATAAAATCACCATGAAAACCAAATTTCTAAAAATTGTCACGTAGCTTAACATTCCATGGAAGGTTTGCAGTGAGAGAATTGGCCTACAAGTGTGAACTTATATGGCTCAAATAGAAGTTTCTTTTACTTCTCAATAAAGGAGATAGCAGGTTTCCCCATGTGCATGAACGGTTCCTCAGAAGCAAACTTGTGATCACTGGAATCTTATGGGGGCCGAAGGATATGTGGAAAAGATTTTCGCTGGCTCTATTCAGCCTAAGAAATAACATGTTTTCTAGAGAGGGCAGCAGCATATGATTTCTTACCCTGAACTTGTGGTGTCTGACCAGCTAGTGGCAATTTAACTTGAGTAAAGGGCCCCAAAGCATTAATTGTACCTCGTAGTACAACACGAGGTGTTGAATCTGGATTTTTTGAATTGGTGTAGATTAACCTAATCAATCAGATGATTAAAGACCTAGGGATTAGAAGGATCAGCCACTAGTCAAGTTTTCTTATTTTCGTAAAAAGGCACACTTTCCAGTGCTCCACTTTCGATAAAATTGGAGGCCAAATTCACAACTCTATGTTTTAGGATGTGTTGAGATCAATGGAAGAGTTTTAGTAACTTGATTCTATCAAGAAACTACAGAATTAATCGCCTCATTTTGCGTGTCAATGGGCACCATTTCCAATGCAAAATTTTCAATCGAATTGGACTCAATGGATATCACTCTAGGGGTTTTCAAGGCTGCCTGATCCATTGTAGATGGTCCCATACCTAGAATTCGAGCAAAAATGGGAGAATTTATCGGGACAGCTTGTGCACGGTCAAAGAAGTAGCTTGACTACGAAATTGATAAAATTGGTGCTTCAATATAAGCAATTATGACCTGACCCATTGTTGATGATGCTTGAATTGAGTTTTCTGTGGTCAAATTAGTGGATTGGAGTTTAATGTAGTCACCAATTGCAGTGGGGAAGCTGGTTTTCATTCGTACGGATAGTGGTAGACTTTGATTCAAAAATCGGAGCAGTTTCTGAATCTATTGGTGGAATCGACATGTAACCCATGGTCTTATATAGCTGTTGCAGACTAGATTGGGGCCAATTTGATGATTCAATGTTGTAAGGATGAGGAATTGAAGCAGACAGATCCGGAACCTAAAGTTGCACGACTAGGAAAAATTGTAGATTTAATTCTGATCGATTGTGGGCATTATTGGTTGATGTATGAAAATGGTTATGATCATCTAGATGAGGGCTACTGATCGATGGTGGTGCACAACCATGGGTATCACCGGATTGGTAGTTTATAGTAGGAGAACAGTTCGACGTACCTGGTTTTAAACTGATTTTTCTTGACGATTTTGATAGGTATAAAGCCGGCGGTTCAGTGGATGTTGTAGAGGACAATAATGTGAGTTTATTGGGGGTAAAGTCTGATGGCCATGGTAGTTGGAAGGTGGTTGATTTTGGCTCCATAGGTGGGGGCGTGGAATCTCCCAAAATCTCTTACCTTTAGAGAGGACGAAAACAAAAGGCAGTTATATGGTTCTTTGTGGAAATTCGGTGGGTAGTAAATCCTTATATCATATATTGTCTCGAGTGAAGAAGAAACAAAAGGGCTATAAGAACATGAAAACAAAAGTCAGTTATATTATATACTGTCTCGAGTGAAAACCATTCCTAAATTTTAATTACAATATCTCTATTCCAAATCAAAATCTAAGAATTCATAAGTTATATGGTTCTTTGTGGAAACACTTCAAAGGAATTAAACTTTCACTCGAAACCTATAAAACATAGGTTGTGTTATTTTAGTGTCAATTCAAAATTGCATTTCTCGAGTACCGAATCTTAAGCATCAAATCAATCAATGTCCAGTTAATTGAAAGCATTAAGTATATAAATAGCACAAATAAACTTAAAAAGAAAATGTCAAAGAAATATTATTGAAACTCAAAACATAATCTCAAGTTTAGATTGCATGAAACCCTAGATGAAATACTTAGTTCATGATGGAAGAATAAAGAAAATTCAAATTTATGATTAATGACATAGAGAAGAAAAGAGAAAAAACAATTTTTGAGTTTGATTCAATCTTCTTCTCGTCATTGCTTTCGTTCAATTCCTTGATCCCTTAATTTTGCCTTGTTGAATTGTTGTCAAAAAGTGTCTTTCAAGTTGTATTTATGCGCTCTTCAAGTCTTAGACGAGTTGGGGTTGAATTGGACTTTTTAAACAAACAAAAAAAACAAACCTAGATTAACAGCACAATACCTACGCGCTATGAGTGGGGCATCTAGGCATCAAGATGAAATTTTGGCGCTAAAAATAGTGGCGAAGATAGCAGTGAGCAAGGTGGCCCAGTCGCTCTTGATCTACCCAGGTTTACAGTGGCTACATGGTTGATTGTCATCTGTTATCTCAGACCGGGTAGAGAAATGAAAATTGGGGAAGATAAAGTCACTAGGTTGGGCCTTTTTTTTTTTTTTTTTGAGAATGGGTATTTTTCAGTTTTAGAAAAATGGGGAAGAATGGACCTTTTTAAAAAAATTATAGCCCATTAATAGAAGATAAACCACAACTTTGATAATTGCCCAAAATCACAAATACATCCCATTGCCCAAGTTTGAAGAAGAAGTTACAACATTTCACTTTCAAAAATCCCAATATGAGACACCAATGAATTTGAAACCCTAATCTTCTACCCTGACTCTAACTCAATGACTCTCAATGTTCTCCTACCCACCATCGCCACATGCCAGTGACGGGCACACTGTACACGCCGCCCCACTACTGGTAATTTTATTACATTGCATACATCTTATTTTTATAAATGACAAAAAAAATTTATCTTTTGCATTATAGGGTTTGTGAAGAGATTGAATGTAGGTATAATTTGATTTATTTAATTAAGAAAATTAGATTGTTACCTATTTTCTACAACATAAATTATTCCTCAAGTGTACAGTCAAGTTTTGTTATATAAGATCAAGTGTAGATGTTAAACAGACGGGAATTGAAATTAAATTCCTACTGAGTACTATAATTATTTTAGCCTCTTTTATCTAGAAGATCAGATTTTTCAAACAATGGTTTTATACTTATCTAGAAATGGATGTGGTGACAAATTCAAATTAGTCAACGCAAGTTATACAAGAAATTTTTCAAAGGGAGAAAACCTAGGAGATGAGTTCACCATACTACAAACAACGTTTCTTAAATGATATGGTAGTTTTATCAATTCTTCCTAAGTTATAAGCAAAACCCTATATTAATTGTATTCCCTCTTGAGTGCCGAATAAAATCTATCTTTATATTTTAATTCCAATATCTATATTCCGAATTAAAATCTAGAGGTTATCAAGTTCATGTTTCTTAAGTGAAACATACTTCAAAGATTCCATACTTTCTCTCGAAAGCTACAAAATCTAGATTGTGTTATTCTTAGATTGTGCCTAAATTTCCCTCTCTCAAGTGTCGAAATTTAAAGAATCGAATCATTCAATTATTGATCAGGTAATTGAAAGCATTAAGCAGGAATCAACACAAATAAACTTATGGAAAAACTAATAGAAGCAACTATATTATCGAAACATCATGTCTCAAGTAGGTTACATCAAACCCTAGTTCTAATAATTTAGTTCATGAATAAGAAAATAGACATAATCCAATCGAGTATTAAGAACATGGAGAAGAAAAGAATTAGAATAACTAATTTGGCACGTGAATTCTTCTCCTTTATGTTGTTTTCATTCCTCTAGATGAGTCTTTTATTTTCTTGCCTTTTACCTCGTTGAATCCTCCCCAAAGAGGTCTCTAGGGTTGTTTTTATAGTCTTCTCCTGTCCTCTATGAATTGGTGACAGATTGGGCTTGAAAAGAATCCAGAATAATTAAGAAAGACTTGTAGGCGACGCCACGATGTTATTGTTACTGGTGCTACTGCGCCATAATTTTGTGTAATCTCCCTTAGTCGTGACCGAGCTCTGCGATGCCAAATTCGTGGCGATGTAGCACCCTTTTTTTGACTTATCTTCTTATCCTTCTTGCTTTGATTATTTTCCTTTCCATCTTCTCAGATTAATTCCAAGTCTTTTCCCATTCATCCACACTGATACGAACTTTGGCTCCTTTTCATGTACCAAACTCGCCTTATTCACCAAGTTACCTAACTTGTAACACGACACACACATCTAAATGCTCTAAATTGCTCAAAGACAATCAAAATAACAAGTTTAAGTGGCATTAAACAATGAGTAAGACTCACCCATCAAACACAACCAAACTTATACTATAGTAAACATAAAACAAAAGAGAAAGACTAATGTTACATTAACACACCTAAACAAACAAAGTCACCTAAAATAGATTTAGTTAGCTAGCTTGCCTTTATTGCTGAACATTGAAAACATTATATCAAATCCATAAACTGCTTCAAAGTTATAATGCAATAGCTAAATTCTCACTCATCAAAAGTAAAACAGGTGTGTTTGTGTGTGTGTGAAGAATTAATTGCATCACTATACATTCAATGAGATGATCCAATTCTCAACCTTAAAAGTTAAATATATCTTTTCTTCGGTCTTGGGATTCATACACCACCAAACTTATTTTCTTTCATTCTCTTTCCAATGGTGTAATCTAAGGTTGATTCACAATTCACTATCCTTTACCCTCTCACGTTTGGTTAGATTTTACAATTGCAGTTTAACATATCAACAAATGAGAATTCTCCTTATTTTTTAATACTTCAACAAACAAGTGTTTGGGGCTTATCAAGGCATGTGGTGTGTCTTCTGTTTTATGCACCTGCTTTTATATACTCTTTAACCAATCTTTTATACAAACGCCTCAATATTAAACTTTCTAAATGAACCCTATAGTGAGTTTTAAGCTGATGACTCCCAAGTCAGATGACTTCAAGGCACCAAGTTTTATATCCATGCAGACTTAATTACTCGAGTCATAAAGTCTACAAGAGATGTTTCTCAATAAGAGTATTAGTTGTTCTCATTTAGATCTTTTAGGGTCACTTCACAATAAGGTATTTTTTTTCTATGCTGTGATTAATACAATACCTCTTATTAAATACTCATTTTTGAAAATTGACCTCTAACTTAAGGTTTTGACCCAATTTTAATCACATTGGTCTTAGATGGTCCACACAATATAAAGCACACATTGAATCCATAGTTATCTCCAAATTTCCCTACAACAGCTCACCCAACCAAACTATCCTAGATTTGGTTTAAGGATATAATACTGTTTAGTGGTTGTTCGGGTTTAGAATCTAAATTCTCTATTTCAACCTATAAACAACGTCAACTTAATTCAAGTGCATCAAGATCGTCACGTTTTACAAGAATAAGTAGAACTCAACTAAGTACAAAACGTGTTCACAATTCACAAACTGATATAACTTTTCAAATATATGCACCATGGCGGCGAGGCTAACCAACTCACACAAGCATGCAACAATACACACAAATTAAATCATACACAAGAGAATAAAAAATTGTACACAAACTACTAAACAAATATGTAAAGCAAATCTCCCAAAACTTAAACAAAATATTGTCCCTAATGTAAGCTGAAAGAGAAGGAACATAATTGACCTAAATGAAGACATTGGATTTCTTCATTCTTGTTGTTGTCTTGGTGTGGCAGAGCTAGATTGTATGAACAATATGGGAATAGTGATAGCCAAGGAAATTTTTGATCAGGGAACATAGAGGCAAAAGCATTGTTAAACTGATTTTGATAATGGAATTGGTCATACATGGAGTTCTGCATTTGATTGAACTGCAGTTGCATGCCTTCTTGCCATTGTATCATTTGAAAGTGCATGGATTAAAGTTAATTGGCGATGTTATAATCAGTTTCCCTTGTTGGTGGAGGTAGATGGGGTGCCAGAGGAGCCTGAGATGCACTTGAAAAGCCCCAATTACTCAGAAATCGTTCACTCGTGGCCTGCGTAAGAGCTGGTCTAGGATGTACTACTTCTTCAGATGGATGGACAACAACACCCTCTCGTAAACATAGATCATAGATTAGCGAGGGATGTCCTAAGCCAATAGTGGTGGACCCTATTAGTATGCAAGATGTTTATTGAATGACAGTCCAATGTCAATTGAGTAACCTCCCTGAATAGCATAATCAGAACCACTCTTTCCTTGGTTACTTCACTTATATTGTTGCTTGGAAGGAGTTTTACTGAGATGAAATGGTACCAAATTTTGCACTCTAGGTGCATGCTTGATGCTTGGAAGTTGATCATATCAGTAGATTATCTTTTGCATATGGTTCATTCTTTAGCCAATACACTGAGAATCATTGCAGGTTCAACACCTTCTTCATGGATTATAGAGTAGTAATCATCAGGTATGTCTATACTTTATAGTGTTTGTTAATAAATAAACTGTCAAAAGGAATCCATTATTTCCTCACAAAGACCTTGAAATCACGATGCTCCATCGCATTAACCAATATGATGGAGGTGGAACCTTGTTGTTTAGTGAATATTTGCCAATTTCTACTAGCAATATGTTTATCCATATAGTTCTTAATGCCCTTCTCCTTAATACAATTTCGATGTATCACCATGTTGGTATATCTATCCTCTGCATCTTAAACCTCCCAATTTCAACAATTCCCAATGTCCAAAATCAAGTGATAAGGGTAACGTAACCATTGTCACTAGAGTAACCACAAAGTGAGATGGATTCCCAAATACAAATGACCACAATGTAAAAATCCTGGAGATATCGACTATGCACAAAAACTACATAAATGTCTCTAGGGAATTCTCACAAACACCTTATGAGCAATAAATTAGCCCCCATAATTCACAAAATAAAGTTTCCCAAACTTCCTCACTTTGACCTACAACTAACTATTAGACCATCAACAATGTCAATAATCAAAGTCTCCAACATGAATTCCAAATTGCATCACACCGAATCCAAAGAAAATAAACTACTTATGCCCAAGAAAAAGGTACTTGTTGTGGTGGAGTAGCGCAAACCCCAAGGAAGCCTTTGATTGAATGAAAAGAAACTCTAATGGTTTGAGGGAGTTAATTGGTGAAAGAAAGGTAGAAGTATTGTGGTTGGATTTTTGAAATTGAGAAAAAGAAGTTCAAGCCTTGGGTTTATGGGAGATCGTAGATGTTGAAGGGAGTGAAGGTGGGTTTATGATATGTCTGAAGGGCATGTATGATTTGATGTTGGAGGGAAAAATGTGAGGTAGATGTAGAGAGTTGGAGATGGAAAGAAGAAGGGGAAAGTGAGCTATGTGTTGATAGATAAAGAGTTGAGTATTTATGTGGTTAAGGGTTTGTTGTGCATAGACGTGGTGTCGCAGCGCTCAGTCGAGTGCTGTGGAGCCAACTTTAGGTTTGCAGGGTCCCTATAAGTACTGTAGCACTAGTTTTCATAACTCTAAATGCCAATATATTGACCTCCAATTCCTTTGTAGCCCGAAGTCCTCCCAAACTTGAGAATTTTCCTACAGTAACAATAGACTAGTTAGAACATAAAAAAATACATAAACTGCTATGTAACTAAAGAAATAGAGGGATAGAACTTGGGTTGCCTCCCGAAAAGCACTTTTTTAATGTCATTAGCTAGACGTTGATGTGGACTTATGTTGATTCTCCAAGAGCAATCTCCTCCACATCTCGATCTTCCTCTCCATAATAGTGTTTGAGGCATTTTTCGTCTACCTAGAAAATGGTCCCATCTTTGCTCACCAATTCTATCAAGCCATAGAGAAATACTTTATAAACCACAAGTGGTCCTGACCACTATGATTTAAGCTTGCCTAGAAGAAGCTTTAAACAAAAATTGAAGAGAAGCACTCACTCTCTTTGCTTGAATTCTCTTCTTAAGAGTTGTGTGACATCTTTGTTTGCTCGTTATATATCTTCGCATTCTCATAAGCTTCATTCCAAAATTCATCCAATCAGATTCAACTTTATAGCTTAGTAGGCTCAATGCTCCAATTCAATCGGCAAGTGACATGCGTTCCCAAATACCAATTCGTAAGGTGAAATTCCAATTGGAATTTTAATGGCTGTTCGATATGTCCGTTCGGTTGGTGTTCATCGTCTTCTCCAATATTCATTTTATCTCCTTATTGGATATCTCTGCTTACCCATTGGATTGGGAATGATAACCAAGTGCTAAATTGTGTCGACATTGTATTTATCCAATAGAGAATTAAAAGTTTTTACAGAAATGCATACCTTCATCACTTACTATTGCCCTAGGCGTGCCAAACCGAATGAAGATGATTTTCTGTAGAAACTTCAAAACTACCTTTGCATCATTTGTTGGTGTAGCAATGGCCTCCATCCATTTGATACATAGTCTACCACAAGAAAATATGTATACATGGCCAAAAGACGGAGGGAAAAGACCCATGAAGTCTATGCCCCACACATCAAATAATTCTACCTCGAGCATATTAGTCAATGGAAGCTAGTGAAGCCTTTAAATATAGTCAATGTGTTGACAACAATCACAAGTCTTCACAAAAGCATAGTAGTCCTTGAAAAGAGTTGGCCAATAAAATCTTAATTGTAATACCTTAGAAACAGTACGTGTAGGACCAAAATGGCCTCCATAAGATGAGAATTGACAATGCTTCATGACTGATTTTGTTTCCTCGATAGGAATACACCTCCTGATTAACATATCCGTGCAATTCTTTAAGAGTAGTCGATTATCCCATAAATATGACTTAACATCATGAAAGAATTTCTTCTTTTGATGAAAAGTGAAGTCGGGTGGCATCTTTCCACAGGCTAAATAATTAACAAAATTAGCATACTATGAGAGTCTAGATGAAACTAGTAACAGAAACTCGTTAGGAAAAGTCTTTTGAATTTGACTATTATCTATCACCTTTTCATTCTCAAAGCATGAGAGATGATCAGCAACTATATTCTCACTACATTTCTTATCCCAGATCTCCACATCGAACTATTGTAACAACAAGATCCATCGAATTTGGCTAGACTTGGCATCTTTCTTAAAAAAAAGATATCAGATTACTGGATTGCTGTATGATCTGTATAGATGATAATCTTAGTTCCAATGAGATAAAATCTGAACTTGTCACATGCAAAGACCACTGCTAACATTTCCTTCTCTATTGTGGTATAATTCTGTTGAACTCAATTTAGAGTTTCTCTTGCATAGTGAATTAGTCGAAAGATCTTTTCACACCTCCATCCCAGAACTACTCCTACCACATAATCACTAGCATCACACATGACTTCAAATGGTTGACTCCAATCTGGTACTATCATAACTGGAGCTGTAACTAAATTATCTTTTATTGTTTTAAATGCCTTGAGGCAGTCCTCATTAAACACGAATGTAGTATCCTTCTCCAAAAGCTTGCATAGAAGTTTAGCTACTTTTGAGAAGTCTTTAATGAATCTCCTGTAAAACTCAACATATCCCAAAAAACTTGGAATTCCTTTAATGTTTGTAGATGGTGGCAACTTCATTATTGTATCAATATTGGCTCTGTCAACCTCCAGTCCCTTTGCTGAAACATGATGGCCTAACACAATTCCCTCTTGTACCATGAAGGGGCACTTCTCTCGATTAAAAACTAAATTTTTTTCTTCACAACATTGTAACACTTAAAAAAGATTGTGAAGACAATTATCAAAAGATGTACCAAAAACATAAAAACCATCCATAAATACCTCCATGATTTTCTCTACCATATCTGGTACGATAGCCTCATGCATATATGAAAAGTGGCTGGTGCATTGCATTACCCAAATGGAATCCCTCTATAGGTAAAATACCCCAGAGGGATAAGTGAATGCCATCTTCTCCTGATCCTCTGGTGCTATTGCAATCTGATTATAGCTAGAATAGCCATCAAGAAAACAATAATGAGAGTAGCCTGCTAATCTGTTCAACATCTAATCAATGAATGAAAGCGAAAAGTGATCTTTTCTAATTGCTTTGTTCCTGTAATCAATGTACACCCTCCAATTAGTCACTGTTCTTGTAGGAATTAGCTCGTTGTTGTCGTTCTTGAATACTGTCATCCCACCTTTCATTGGCACCACCTGCACCGGACTAACCTATACACTATCTGAAATAACAAATATGATCCCTACCTTCAATAGCTTTAGTATATCTACTCTTACCACCTTTTTCATGGGTAGATTCAATCTCCTTTGATACTTAATAGATGATTTGTAAGAATTTTCCATGGGAATTTTATGCATGCAAATTGTATGACCTATCTCCTTGATATCACCTATAGACCAACCCAAAGCGGCCTTGTGTTCTCTCAATACTTTTAGAAATTTGTCATCTTCATCTTTGGTAAGTGTGGAAGAAATAATCATCAAAGATATAGAATTTCCACCAATAATGCATATCGAATATGGTCTGGAAGTTGATCCAATTCGAATTTACTACTTTCATTACCCTTGTTGTCATCTGAAGCTACTGAGTACTAGATATCTTCACGATGGACTACTTTTAGTTGGCAAGGATTCAAGAGCCAATATGCAATCAACAAATTTTTTTCTTCCTGTGTACCCTCTAAAAGTGTTAATGTCATCCTTTATTGCACTAAACATCATATAATGCTCCAAGGAGTCCTCTATGCCTGAATACGAAAAAATAGTAAAATGTCGAAACCACAAATGTCAAAAAGTAATGATTTTTTTTCAATGAAAATAAACAAATAAAAAGCATAAAAATAAACTAAAGCACTCCTCGAAAACGGCACCAAAATTTGGTGTGCTGTCGCAGGTACCCAAAAATTATACCTTAACCTCTAAAACTAATGTAGTAGTGGAAGCAAGGGTCGATCCCACGATATTTCAATATTTTATCTTTCGTACAATGATTGGGGAGTTTTTGTATGCAAACAATTGTAAATAATGCAATAAATAACAATGCAAATTAAATTAACAAAAACAATCAAAAGATGAACTTTGATCTAAGTCCACATCCACCGTCGGAAATTCACAATTGATCATAGATGCAAGGATAATTCAATCCATATTTTGAATATTCACCATTGAAATTATTTTCCTATGTCTCCTTAATTGTAGTTAATTCGAAAACAACCGATTCAGTTAACCCTAATTACTAAACAATCCAAGACAAGCGCTATGGATTTAATCTAGTAACCACCTTAATAATTAGAGAAATCGATGAAACTAAATAACATAATTTAAAGTGGTTGTATTTAATTTATTCAAATGTTCTTCCCGAGATTTATCAATTTCTGACACAGCAAATAATTAAATCCTAGTTGCTTCATAAGTTAAAGGGATCAAACAATTGCGGGTTTGATATTCAACTCAACGATAGATTGTAACGAATAACAAACTAGTAGGCCTCCTAGCAATTAAATGCAACAATTCATGAAATAAATGCAGAATGACATTTAATACGCAAAATAAGAATTAAACAATAAGAAAAAATTATTTAGATCTCACAGTATGTGGTTCCGAGACTTCAATTTCCTTCAACCAATTGTAAAAGTTTAGTTACAATTCATG
>CAIGRP010080525.1:0-12620 GCA_903798385.1 Fraxinus cuspidata | reverse complement strand
TGATTCAACAATCAAAGTTTTTGGTATAAAGAAATAAATTTAAATGAATGTAAAAATGTAAGCTCAAAGATAATTTTTCAAATGAAAAACTTTGATGAGTAGATTTTCAAAAGTTAATTTGATCAAAAGTTTTTCAAAGCTAAATAATTTGATAATAATAAATGAAATGAGAAGTCAATATAATTTTGCTTAAAAATATCTCATTTGAATTCTCTAAAGTCTTGAAATGAATGACAAATGAGTTGGTATTTATAGCGGTGAAAAACACCAACATTTTTGCCTAACTGGACGTTCGGAACGGTACCCGACGACCCAAAAAGTGGTAGTTCAAAATCAGTCAGAATGGTAAAAAAAATGACTGTTACGGATAAATCGAACGTTCAGTTCATCCATCCGAACATCCGGATGGATAGAAAAATCCCTGTCAAATTGAACGCCTTGTTCGGATGGTCCGGTTCATCTGGACGTCCGGATGGTTCGGTTGACCATTGAATTTTTTATTTTTTTTGGAGATGTGATCTTAGTTCAAGTATCACTTTGAAAAATCAATCCTACTTTTGATCAAAAATATTTTATGCAAGTGATATGAAAATAACTCTTCGTGCACAAAAAAGATTTTTGAGCTATTGTTATTCATTACTAAAAATTAAAGTATTATACCTTTACATATGATCTCGAAACCTAGTCTTGGATCTTGTTTCAAAGTTTCTTTCATATTTGGCTCTTAAACTCTAGATCTTTCTTGACGTTTGGCTTTAATGCTTGACTTCGATCTTGACGTTCTTCATGAGCCCGATTTATGATGTGTTGATTTCGTTTGTCTTTTAAACTTTCGTCTCGAATGATTTGAATTAAATGCATAACTTCCACTTTAATCTTTATTTCGAGTCCGATTTAGAATGTGTTGATTTTGACAATACTTGATTAATTTTAACATTGAACTATCATCACTAAAATCATTATCTAATTAGAAATAATATTAATCTTATTTGTTATGATCAGAATATTAAAGATGAAATCAATCATAGGTCAACACATAGCTTGCAATCACAATTATACATATAAAATATACATAGACCTATTCATAAGAAAAAAATCAACTTACACCACCTACCTTGATTCTTGATATGAAAAAAGAAATGATTTGCCTTGAATAATCAACTTGTAATACTTCTTGTAAATATCTAAAATTAGCGCAATTTGAGAGACAGAAAAATGAAATTCGGATTTGACAAAGGTGGGATAAAAAAGTAACATTCCTCTTATTGTAACCTCTCTTTTAGTAAAAAACAAAATAGAAGAATTATGTAATAATAAACATTGTTAAATTGAGCCTTTGAGTGAGAACTTGAAGAGTTTTAACACTAAAATAATTTTTACAAAAAAATATTAAAAAAAAATATTTACATGGTAAAAAATGAAGGAAAATAAATGGTTTATGTGACTTGTAATATAACTCCATGAACGTCCATTAAAAAAAAACTTATTCTCCCAAATTAACTTGTAACCACCTTTCCATGTTGCACTAAGACACACCTTAAACCTTGCTTAGGTGCATCGTTTTAGATCACAAAACACTTCGACCCTTCCTGAACTATTAACACTAATCCAATGACCAATTGTCGTTTCAACTCTTGGAAGCTCTATTTACATTTATTCGATCAATGACATTTTAGTCCCTTTCAAGTTAACTGAGTCATTGGTCCAACTATCTTAGAGAATCCTTCAATGAATCTCCGATAATAACCGAGAAAGCTTTGAACGTTGCCCTCATTAACTGATATGATCTACTTAGTTACTGCCTCTATTTTAGCTATGTCAACTTCAATCCCAAGACTAGTAACTACATAAAAAAAAACCTTACTCGGTCGAGCCAAAATTCACACTTTTTAAACTTGGCATACAACATTTCCTTTCTTAGAGTCTATAACATCATTCTAAGATATTCCTTATGCTGATCTTTGTCTAAATGCCATCAATAAAGACTAATAAATTGATCCAAGAATAGGTGAAATACCCTATTCATCAAATCGATAAACACAGTTGGAGTGTTGGTTAGACCAAAAGATATCGCAATAATTTCATATTGGCTATTTCTAATCCTAAAAGCTGACTTCGTATATCACTTAACTTAATCTTTAACTGATTGTACCATGATCGTAATTCAATCTTAGACAACACTTTAACTCCTCCAAGTCGGTCAAACAAATCTTCTATTCTCGACAGAGGATACTTGTTCTTAATACTGAGTTTATTTAGTTCACAATAGTCTATGTACATTCTCATGGTACCGTCCTTTTTCTTAAAAACAGCACCATTGCTCCCCCACAGAGAAGCACTAGGTCGAATAAATCTATTGTCTAAGAGTTCCTAAATCTGTACTTTTAATTCTTCTAGATCTTTTGGTGCCATTCAAGACGGTGCTTTAGATACTAGCGCTGCTCCAAGAACCAGGTCCATCGTAAACTCGATTTGCCTATAGGGTGGTGTACACGAAAGATATTTTGGAAATACAGCTTCAAATTCTTGCACCATGAGTACCTCACTCATCTTATATTCTTGATACTACATTCCCAAAAAAACAACTAGAAACTTAACATGTTCCTTTCTTCAACATCTTTTTAGCCTTTAACTCTGAGATTATTTGTGTTTTAGGTTTGGTCTTTAATAAAGAATAAAAATACCAATCCATGCCTAAAATTATGTCAAAGTCTTCCATGTCTATTATGAATAGGTTCGCCTCAAACGCTTTTCCCTCAAGTTCCGTATAACTAACTTAGCTATCTTATCTGTGTTTAACATCCTACTTGAAGGAATTATAACCTCTAGTATGCTACTAGGCTTATTACATGTAATATTAGATTTAGCTATGAAAGACGATGAAACAAAAGAAAGCGTTGTCCTGGAGACAAATAACGCATAAGCGGTTCCCTTTGTTATTCTTATCCTGGTCTTCATCCTTCTTATTAGAACTCCATGCAATTTTGAGCTATGTGGCATGGCTTACAACACCGAAAAAAATGTTCTTTCCCATTAGACACTCTCATTTATGATGTTTACCACGCTTAGGACATGGTGAAATGGGATTGTCCCCATCCTTAATGGCATCATCTCCACTGTTTACTTTCTTATTCTGCCACTTTCCCTTATCCTGGCTGTTCCACTTCTTTTACAAACTTATTATGCTGGCTACCTTGACCATTATAGTGAACACCTGTCTTTATTCCATACTTTTCAGTACCAACCCTTTGATACAAGATATCACAAGCTCATTTCAACATTTCATTATAGGTAGTAATACGATGAGACATGATGATCATGCTAATGTTCTGATGAAGACCTTGTTGAAATGTCTTTATTTTTCTAGCTTCAGTATCGACCAAATGTAAAGCATACATGGTTAACTTCAAGGTTATACTTCTTTGCTTTAGTTGTAAGAACTTTATTCCTTGAAGTCCCTTAACGCTTATGGGAAGAACTTCTCAGTCATCTCTTCTTTGAATTGATTCCAAGTCAAAGCTCGGACTCGGTCCTAGTTCGAAAAATTGACTCCCACCAATGGCTTGCCATTCCCATGAACATGAACTCTGCACTGCACTTTTTGTAAGTCATTGATAGCTATAAGTTGAAAAATTTACCGCAACTTTCGCAGCCATTTCTCAACAGCTAATGAATCAGTCACACTATTGAAAGAAGTTGGTTTATACCTTTTGAAAGTTTTCGCACTCGAAGCTTCAGTCAAGACACCTACATGGTTCGCTTGTGGGGCTTGCCTTCTAATATCTTATACTGTTTGCAACAAACTTCTTATCACATCATTTTGATTTGGTTGTACCATTTTCTTCAGACAAAAATAAGGTTTCCATCCATCAGACATGTACTTCAATTCCAGAATGAAGTTTTAAAAAAATAAGTGCATAACTTCATTTAGAATCTGAAAACCCAAACTTGACTTGAAAAAGTTACATGTTACTTGGAATTAATTGAAATTGCAAAGAAAATATAGTGATTGATATTATCCTTATTTTTTATTTCCATATCTATAGGCCTTTTACATCCCACTCTCAATTTTCCTTCAGATCCTTTTTGCGGTCCTCATCCGAGTCATTATTTACCTCATCCTCGATGATCTTCACTCATTGATTTATCTCATTAATCCCGAACAGTTGAGTTACCTCATCCTTTCTCATGAACCTTGAATCTGAACTTGAATGTGAAATAACTTTCCCAAGGTGGGTTTTCCAATACTCTATAAAAGTATTACAAAATCTACATACCCTATGTCATAAGGAATCCCCAATAACATTATTGATCACATTTCTTTTAATAAAGGTATGTCAGTACGCTCTTCTCGCGGTGCTAAGGTATCCATGAGATGTCGAATGGCTAGTCGATTGCTAATCCGATAGCCTGCATTCTTAGCTAACACCTAACGCTCATGAACAATTTGAACATGATCCTCCAAATTTAGGAAATCATCAACCTCAAAATCTAAGGGGCTGTTCTCTTTGTGTTTCAGTTTTGTGTTTTGAGTTTTGAATTCATTTTGAGTTTTGTGTTTTGAGTGTCAATTTTCAGATTGTTGAAAATATGAACACTTTGACATTTTGAAAAATTGTTTTGAAAACACCAAAAACACGATTTGAAAATTTTGACTTGATTATAATTGAAAACACTTAAAACGACAAATTTGTCGTTTTGTGTTTTCTTTATAAATTCTTAACTTGTTTTCAAAAATGCGTTTTCGAAAATGGGAAAGAGAATGAGTTTTCGCTGTTTTGGAAAATCGAAAACAAAAAAACGACTTGAAAATGGTAAAGAGAACATGCCCTAAATATCCTCTAATTGTCATTTCTAGGGTGCTGACTAAATTAATTCTTCTTTTTCTAGTCGGTTGGTTTCGCCTAACCATCTTTCACCCATAGTTATCACAGTCCAACACATATTTATTTTTTTCACATTTAACAATAAAATTTGCGGAAACATAACTTTTGAATTCCATAAAAATGTTTAATAAAATTTGTATACCTTGGCTGAGGATGTAGAGTACCGACGAGAAATCAAATCATTAGTCAATCTTTTTGTTTTAAGTTCTTAATACTTTTCTTAAGCGCATAAGATATTTGTGTTGAATGTATTTATTTAATCTTTTTAAACACATGACATTCTAGCATTACTTGTTTCCATTTAGAGGGTGTATTCAATTGAAACTTTTTAAGACTTTTGGAGAATTTAAAAGTTAAGGTATATTCAATTGAGATTTTTAAAGATTCTCTAAAAGTTTAGGTGTATTCAATAGAGATTTTTATAGACTTTTAAAAAGTCTCTAAAAGTCACATGGTATTCAATTGAAACTTTAATTGATAATGACTTTTGAGGAATTTATAATTTACTAGAGTTTTGGAGACTTTTTGGTAGAAAATATAAATAGAAAATCTCAAAACAAATCTCCCATTCTACCGTGATATTTGTCAACAACCGGCTCTTCTCTTCTATTTCACATTCTAGGGTTTTCTCTTTCTCTTCCAATTAGGTAAAATTCTTGAATCTTTGCCTTGAGTAATTCTTGTCCTTTGCAAGTATTTCCTTTCCCCTTCAAGCAGGTAATCTTTTTTTCTATCAATCTTCAAGTAGGTAATATGTATTTCATGATCTTCAAAATCTATTTTTCCTTTCACTCTTCAAGCAGGTAATTGATTTTTCTCTCTACAAGACTTTGTGTATGCAAAAAATCATGTTTTTTTTTTTTGAAAGTGGGCATTAGATCTATCCATATTGCTTGATTTCTGGTGTTAATATTTATTTATTTCTTCCTTATGCATTAGTCAGCTTATTCATAAAAATTTGGAGCCTCACCAATATTTTGAAGTAGAGGAAAAGGTACTAGATGTACAGTACTAAAGAAACGGCCTTAGAAACACAACTGATATGGCCGATTCTTCCAAATGTCAACTCCCTATCCCTTGCTTAACAGCATACTTCCTATCTATTATTTAAAGAATCACACTTACTTGACCCATGCTTGAAGAAAGAATCCAAACCTGAAGGTGTGAAATCACGGGTGTTGAAAGTATTCTTACTTATTTTGTAAAATTCAAGTTATAACCAGATTATGATTTGTACATAAGCTAAATTACATGACTCCAATTTTAGCTAAATTGGTAGTTCCAATTCCTATCAATAAATGCGAAAGCCGAATCTTATACTGGTTACTTGGCATGCATTTCCTTAGACAATATTAACTATATTTAGTTTCGAATGTGCTTTCTAGGAGCAGACACATTACACCAAATACGCTAAAGATTTACAATCTAACAATCATTCAATCCATCTAGCAACACCTTGATGCAAGACCCACAATGTAATAGTCACAATAGTAGTCATAATTCATACATGACATCTAACTGGCAAGTTATTTTCTTCTAACTTAGAGCATATGAATTCAATCAAAGGAATTGGAATTTTTGGAGAATGCTAATATGGCTGTTGCCATATAGGTAAATGCCTGGAATTAATTGAATTTCTTTTACCTCTATGTGCAACTCAATTGCACTAGGTGATGATACTGATGCAAAAACATTTTATACAGAATAAAGAAGAGTTAATGACGATTTAATTGGTGACTTCATGTATGATCCCGATACTAAAGCATTTATACCAATTGATAAACAAGATCCTATAAGTCCATAGTTTGAACCAAATTCTAGTTCATTTGATCCCAAGAGTACTGAGTCAGATGTTATAGACAAACTTACTTGTACATTTGACAAGATCACTCGAGCTATTGAATCAATTGACACTAGACATCATAATTGTTGGGACATTACCAAGGAGATCCCAAATTTGGGTGATGATGATCGTTTCAAGGCCATTGATTTGCTCAATACTAAAGCAAAGAAGCCCGAGTTCTCGAGCATGACACGAGAAGAATTTCTAAGTGGACAATATTTAAATTAAAATGAGGCATTTTTTGGACATGATCAATAGTAAATTTTAATGTTTTGGATTGCTAATTTTCTATTTGTGGGTTTTGTAAAAATTTTAATGTTTTGGATTGCTAATTTGCTATTTATGGGTTTTGTATTGAATTCTACATTTTTTGAGTTATTTATTGATTGTGTTTTTTGATAGTATATTAAATTTGTGATAACTGATTCATTTATACATAACATTATCATTTCTTTGTGTATGTCTTTAATTTTTGCTCATTCTATTTTTACGTACTTCAATATATTTATAATGTCTAATCTTAACATACATGAAGATCATGAAATAGAGATGGATGAGATTGAAGAAGATGAGAATGAAGAAGCATTATATGAAACTATTAGGTATTCATGGATGACAATTCAAGCAATTCTCTACGTGATAAATGATTATATAAATAATATGTGTTGTGAACATATTAAGCGTTCACTAACTAGGCGACCAAAAACTAGATATGGATATGACTATATACATAAAATATTAAANATATTGCTTGATTTGTCAAACATTTGGTCGATCGCATTTCACTACCAGTCGAAGTTTCAACAAGATTTTATAGACATGAAACAAATTTGCGGTAGATATGATGGTCAAACCTGGATCCATTGTGCCAGAAAAAATAAAACAAAGTACAATATTTTACCATTACTTTAAAGTAAGTGATGAAATAATATTAATTATAATTTTTGTTTTTGTTTTTGTTATCATTAGTGTTGTCATTATTTGTTTGTATTGTTTTATTATTTAGGATTATATTGGTGCTATTGATAGTACTCATATTCCAGCAATGGTAACTGGACATGATACAAGCAGTTATAGAAATCGTCATGGAACAATTTCGCAGAATATTTTGGCCGCTTGTAAATTTGATTTGGAATTTATATATGTGCTTAGTGATTGGGAGGGATCAACATATGATTTTAAGGTATTGAGTGATGCTTTAACAAGGAGAAATAGATTTAATGTGCCATCAAGTATGACTTTATTATTTCATTTTTTTCTTTTATCTTATTGTTTATTGTATGATAATTATAAATGTTAGAAGTAATGTGCTAATTTTACAACTATTTTATGTTTAGGTAAATATTTTTTGGGAGATAGTGGATTTCCAAATCGACGTCAATTCTTAACTCCTTTTCGAGATGTTCGTTATCATCTTCAAGATTTTGTTGGTCAAGATCGTGACCCTGAAAATACAGAAGAGTTGTTTAATCTTCGTCATGCTTCCTTAAGGAACGTAGTTGAGAGGATATTTGGTATATTTAAATCACGATTTACAATTTTCAAAATTGCTCATCCATATCCATAGTGTACACAAACGGAGCTCGTATTAACTTGTGTAGGATTACACAATTTTCTTCGTAAAGAGTGTTTTTCTGATGAATTTCCTATTGAACCTGATAATGAAGATTCTTCATCTTCTTCGGTTAATGAAGGGGAAGATTTTGAATCATTTTTTGAGAGTCAAGAACAAGAAAGAGAGACTGCTAATGCATGGAGGGCTACTATAGCAACTAATATGTGGAATGATATTGAGACTGTTTGATATTTTTTTGTTGAACATAACTAAATACTATTAATTGTTTTTGGTATTTTGATTATTTGTTAATCCATTTTATGTGACTTGAAAAAAAATTATAATTTTTTATTGACTATGAAATATGATTTATTGCTTTAAATTTTCAATTATATGAGTTATGACTGATTTGGACATATAAGAAGTTGTTTAACATATTACACTATATATGCTTAATATTTTATTTTAAAATATAAAAGTTTCTAAAAGTCTCCAATGAAAGTCTACATAAGTTCATGGAAGACTTTTATTAATTATTACCAAATCCATAGAAATCACTTAAAAGTCTACAAAATCCACAAAAGTCACAATTTAAAAAGTCTATAAAAGTCTCAATTGAACACACTCCCGTAATCAAGTCACTAGCATGTGTTATTTGTGACTAATTGTGATCAAATTTATCTCAGTATAACTGTCTGTGACTAGGTCGGTCTAATTTGTGACTGAATGTAATGAAGTCACCGACATGTGTTATTTGTGACTAATTGTGATCAAATTTGTCTTCAATGTGACGATCTGTGACCATGTCAATCTAATTTGTGACACTATGTACTCAAGTTGGTGTTAATTTGGTCACAAACATTCACAGTTAAGAAATTTGGTCACAGACATTTACAATGAAGACAGACTTTGTCACAACATATCACAATTAAAACAGACTTAGTCACAGATGATCACAGTTAACAAATAAATGGTCACCACCATCGCACCGCCACCAACACTGCACCACTATTACAAATGATATTTGACCAACTTGTAAACTTTAAAAACCTTGACCAAATATACTCAAAGAAAATTGGGATGGTGAAAACAAACGAGGTGGAGAGCTAGAAAGAGATGAGATAAATACGATTGATTTATTAGTGAAACAGAAAGTGATACATACAAATTTGTATAGCTCTTGAGATAAGTGGTATTTCATTGCTCATGACACCAAATTGAAGGGAAAGTAATGGAATAATCACAAATAGGGGTGAATCGAGAGGTTTACTACGGACAAAATACAATAAACCCCTAATGGTAGGGATTGTAATCTAAAATAAACTATATATGGGAGCTAATATTAGACACCATCACCATCGCTACCACCATTCCACAACCACCACCAACAAAAACCACACCAAAATCCACCAACCACCACCCCAAGATATCACCAAAAAGCAAATCAAATTGTCGCTGCGCAGCTACACGACATCACCGCAGTGCGCTATGCTGTACATAGTGCGCAACAGTGGCGTTGTCCGACTTTTTCTTCCAAAGCCCCATAAGAGCAGCGGATGCCAGAGTAAATTTTTTCTTTTGTCGTCGGAGCCAAATATTTGTGAGGTTGTTTCTGTGATAAGGAGAGAAATTGTGAGATGTAGTTTCTGTGATAAGGAAAGAGAAATGGTGAGACGTATGTTTAATAAATGTTAAAAAAATAATAATAATAAACCCCTTATTTATAAAAATAAAAGTTTAAGATTTGATATTTGGAATGTATACTTAAACCGTAGGTTTTCGGGTAATTTTCCCAATAATTTACCCAAATAGGGAAAAATGGGGACTTAATTGAAAAATATTGGTTTTTATAAATTAATTAATTAGTACAAAATATATTCTTGCTTAAAAATTATGAAAAATAAAGTCTGAATTCTTTTGTGTATGCAATTTTTCTGAAAATGTAACTTGCACTGTGTTATATTGTTAGTTTGCAAATTTTTACGATGAAATTTGGGACCCTTGTATTTAATAAATCACAATGTTTGTAACTTATGCTCTATGTTATTCTTGTTACTGTATATGTATTTTTTTAAAAAAAATTATAACTTATACTTTGTGTTAATTGTGTAATTTTTTGAAATTATAACTTGCACTCTGTGTTAAAGCCATGTAAGAGCATCTCCAAGAAACTCTCTATTTTCAAAGAGCATATTATATCATTTGGAGAGTATCTATAAATTTAAAGAGTTAAAATTTTGAAGTACTCCAACAAATTTTTTATATTTAACACTTGATTTTACTACTCCAAAAAAATATTTATTATTTTTCTTTATCTTTTATTTTAATTTTTTTTTCTTTAGATTATTTTATTGTTTTACTACATTGAAAGTTGAAACATTTTGAATGCATTTAATACTCTCTAAATTAAAATGTTAAATTAAAGAGTTTCTTAGAGTAAAATTTTAAATGTTGACTCTTTAAAATAAAGATCATTTCATGTTTAAATAGTCTCTTGGAAATGCTCTTAATCTTTATTTCATAGAATGCAATTTTTCAACAAAAAAGAAAAACGAAAAAAATCGAATATAATCAATTTATATACATTTAATTAAATTACAAGCTCGGCCTCAAATGCCATCAGAATTAGAAAGATAAAATATATGAGTTAATATAATCATTTCCCATAAAAATATTATGAATCCAATTTTCTCATCCGATATTAGTTCTAGGAAAATTAACACTTCTTATCTAGTTAGAACATCCATTCACTGCAACCTAAACTCCATATATTATGTATTTAGGGGAGAAAATATTATAAATGGAGGAATTTGAGCCAAAATTTAGCGAGGCACTTTGTCTCTGTTGCCGAGGTTTTTAAGCCCTAACAAGATTTCCCCTTGAGCAATCTACGCTACAACGTCATGTGCACATTCTCACCAATGGAACAATCCCTCCTACCAACATGATCATATTAGATCGAATCGAATTGAATCAAATCTTTTTCATGTTAATTTGGGAGTTTTAATTGACGACAATTATTTTTATTAATTAGCCAATTGAAAGGTGTGTTAAATTGAGAGTGAAGCAGGTGATGAGAGCCGCCACAGGAGGGTGGTTCATGGTCGGGTAGAGAGAGAGGAAGGAGTTTCTCAAGCGATTTTGCCTTTTGGTTTTGGATTATAAATTAAGTACATGTTTAAACATCATTAAAAAAACAATAAATTAATCATTTATTATTACAATAAAAATAATTTTACACATAAATTTAAATTTTTTTTCATATTTTTTAATCACATATTAACTAAAAAAAATTATTATTATAAAATCTTTTTGCCAAAAAAATGATGCTCAAACTTATGTTTTGCTCATATTTATAAATCATTTATAAATATCAAAGACACTTTTTATTCACATTTTTATTTAAGCTCATATTTTGTTCAAATAAAAAATTAAATTAAAATTTAAGTTAATCGTTACTTTAGCCATATATTTTATGTGATTTACAACTTTTGAATAATATATTTTATTAATTTTTATCAAAATTTACTAATTTTTTTTTATCTAAATCAGATATGTGATTAATATAAAAGAACTATCACACTTATCCATAATTCATTTTAATGTTTTATAATTTAATTAGTTTGTGAACGTGCTCTAATAATCCATCCGAAACAAAAACAAATTGTTGACCATTAATCACCTATTATTATCGAAATGATGTTTTCTAAATAATGTTCTCTAACGCTAGAGTCATTGGGCAACCATTTAGGTGTCAACATAATAATATATCATATTAAGCCTATGTTTGGTCCTCATTTTTTTAAGAATTAATTTTTCCAAAATTCATTCTTCAATAAAATGTTTTTAATACTTAAATCGAAAATTTTTCTTTACTTTTTAATTACACATTTAAAAAAAAAAAAATCACTACTGAAAAATATATTTTTCTCTAAAGATGAGGTTCAAACAAACTCTAAATGAGTTATAAATTCTTGTATTAGTGTAATAAATATTATCACATGTATTTCGCACGGAGAGTCGGGCCTTGCTAACAATTAGAAGAAGATTCAGACGATTATGTAAGGAACAACAGCATTTCGAGATAAAGTCCCAACGAGGGGTGCTTTATTTGCGAAGATCAGGATTTACAAGAAGCGAAAGGCCTTCAAGGAGTACAAGCACACTGAACTTAGAAAGTAATTTGCGATAAAAAGTAATAAATGAAAATTACATAGTTCTGTGTTTGAGAGTTTTTGATTTCGATCATTTCTTCTATGTCCTCTTTTCCTTTTTATACATCTTTGACGGTTTTCCTTCGTAATATTGTTTGAGAAACTGCTTATCGCCTAGTAAC
>CAIGRP010080518.1:0-10326 GCA_903798385.1 Fraxinus cuspidata | reverse complement strand
TCCTTTATCTTTTCATGTTAAAGAGAAATTGTACAGATCCCAACTAAATTGTTATTCATCTACATTAAATCAGAACACTTCCACTTATAGTTAAATGAAAAATAAAAGCCAAAATGTTAGGGGCTGTTCTCTTTGTGTTTCAGTTTTGTGTTTTGAATTCATTTTGTGTTTTGTGTTTTGAGTGTCCATTTTGAGATTTTAGAAAATATGTTCTTTTTGGCATTTTGAAAAATTATTTTGAAAATACCCAAAACACGTTTTGAAAATTTTGACTTGATTATAACTGAAAACACTCAAAACGACAAATTTGTCGTTNTGAATTCATTTTGTGTTTTGTGTTTTGAGTGTCCATTTTGAGATTTTAGAAAATATGTTCTTTTTGGCATTTTGAAAAATTATTTTGAAAACGCCCAAAACACGTTTTGAAAATTTTGACTTGATTATAACTAAAACACTCAAAACGACAAATTTGTCGTTTTGAGTTTTCTTTATAAATTTTTAACATGTTTTCAAAAACCCATCTTTGAAAATGGGAAAGAGAACGCGTTTTCATTGTTTTGAAAAATCGAAAACAGAAAACGGCTTGAAAATGGTAAAGAGAACAGGCCCTTAGCTATTGAAGTTTTCAATTCATAGAGCCTTTCGCCGTGTTGGTTTTATAGTAACAATGAAATTTCATTAAGCCACTATTTCGTGGGAATTAAAATCAATTTTTTGGTAAATTCTTATAAAAAATGATGAAATGTAACGTTGAAAAGTTGTGTATCTTATCAAGCATGTGATTAAAATTGATTGTTGACTCTGATTTAGATTAAAACTTAAATTTTGATCCTATCAAAGCAAGATTAAGCAACATTTTTTTAAAAACGCACTTAAAATAAAAAGTGATATAAAAGTGACAAGATTTAGAACAAAGTGACAAGAATGAGTTCTCACCAATAGCTCTCTAGTCTATGTATTCTTAATCGAGTAAAGTCACTTTACCCGAAAATGGTTGAAACCTGGGATGATCGATCCTCATATTGTGCATGGGTCCTGTGTAAATAAAATAATGCCCGACTCGCGAGGTATGTGTTCGATCATTCAATGTGTCAATTGAGGTGTTTGTATAGCACATTTCTTCTTAACCTGGGATGAGTCTGTCTGCATCCCAAATTAGTAAACAAAAACTATTTTTGAAATAAAAACGTGGGAGCATCCAATATTATCCACTAACATCTTACGTGGCAAAATCCATCTTATCCAAAACTTTTGTACTTTTCCAATATGTGGGACACGTGTTAATCTTTCAGCTCGCCACGTAGAATAATAAACTTCCAGGAGAATGGTCAATGCCACTTTGTTAAAAGTGAAAGCTAAAGGGATAGAACAAAACGACAAATCCAGACGTCGTAGGTGGCTGCCGACATTACACACGCATTACATAAAAAAAAAAAAAAGGACACGTTTATTAGAATTAGTAAAAATGTGTGAAATAAGTAATAATTATTTTTTAGTAGTTTTAAATTAGTTAGTGTATATGTCATGTTTGTACATTGTATGGAAATAGGTTAGTGAGTTTAATTAGTGCATGTCATGTTTGAGTAGTTCAAGAATTTTAATACATTTTCTCAATATAATTTTATTTTATTTAAATGGATTTTTTGATAATAAATTATATTTTATATGGATCATTTTATTATTTTATTATATTATTTGCACTCATTTAAATCACATCTTTAACACATCTCACATGCAAACTTTTTTATAAAATGACTAATGCGTGCAATTTTTTGTAAATAGACAACAAGAGGATTTGAACCAAATCACGTGATCTAATCTAATATTAGATCTCAACTCCTATACGCTTAAAATATTATTGAAAAATATACATACTTATTTAAATCTTGATTTTCCTCGGTAAAAAATATATGTTGAGGTTAGGAGGCGCTAATTGAATAAAATTATAGAAGGAAGAAATATAAGAAAAAAATTTCATTTGTTTGAGTCATCTCGACTCGATTGTATTCTATGGCATTATCACGTAGATTAAAATAGTAAATTATTGTATTTAATGAAAGATTATTGTTTATCGCAATCATATATAAGGCATATTCGAATGATGTGCTTGTATGTGAATTCAGTAATTAGAACTATGAAGTTAGGCAGTAAGGGCACTTTAATTATTAGGGAAGTAAGCAATAGAAGTAGGGCATTTCATCATCATCATTATTATTATTTTAAAATTACTTATTTAAATACATTTAAAGATATAATTTTGTTTTAAGATAACATTTTATTAATAAATCTTAATATGCCTTTATTAATGTTGGAAAAATTCACCAAGTTGGTAATGCAATTTTATTTATTTATTGTCAACTAAAATAACTTTTAATTTATTAGCTTAATTTAGAATTTTAATAATTAATATAATTTTCCTTCAACAAAAAAAGTTGCAAATTTAAGTTGACGTTAATAAATTTTAATGTAATTTGAATTAAAGCTTTTTGACAAAAATATTTAAGCCCGTTTGGCCTCCTTAAAATAATAATTCATTTTTCTTTCTCTTCTTATCAATATTTGATTTTTCAATAAAATAATATTACAGGTAATCTCAAAAATTCTTATTCTTACTTAATTACACATTTTTTTTTTTTACAAAAACACTATTCCAACGATTAAAATTTCAAATAATAGGATTCAAACGGAGACTAAAATAAAACTTTGATCACAGAAATACATGGATAATTGTCAAACTTTAAATTAGAATTTACTAGGCAGTTAGCACAAGGTTCAAAAATTGGTTTTTCTCTCTTAGGGATATTCTTGGAATCAAATTAAAAAGTTCAAACTTTCGCCGTCCTTAGGTTTTGTGTGGTTTAGATATAAAGTAGAATGAGTGTAACCCATTCAATTACTACCAACAAATAAAAATTAATTATTCCTTAAAACAGATAAAAGGTTAATGGTCCTAGATCAGCATGCTTTAATATAAGAAGGTAATAAAAAATATATATTTTAGTTTATTAATTATATTGGATAATATGATAATTACCATTAAATATTTTGTTACTTATTTGTGTCATCGTATCTCATTTAACCTACTAAAAATGTCATAAAAACATTGTTAAGAAAATGGTCATAATAATACATTTTGCGCCTGTTTGGTGGCCATTCCTTTTTTCTTTTATCAAGAAAAAAGAGAGAGTTTTGAATAGTATTTTTAGGAGAGTGTGTAGTTAAAAATGTGAAAATTTTTGAATTTACGTGCAAAATATTTTATTATGTACATGTATAGTTGAAAATAATCCTCTAAAAAAAGAATTTGAGAAGAATGAAAATCAAATCGAGACTTCATATAGTAGATGAATGGGACTGACCCTATTAGGGAAGAAAGTTGTTTTTTGAGGAATCAAACTCACTAAAAATGTTTCAAAATCGTTGATATTATATTGTTATAGAATTGACCTCCCGCTCCCAATGGGTATGATAAAAACTTTTCATTACTAATGTAACTGAGATAATCTTAAGTAAGATTCTCTTAATGTATAATTGATGAAGAGAGACTTCAACAGTGAAGTTTTTTTTACCTTGCCTATCTTGGACAGGAGATCAGATCCGTATGCTGTTATTAATTACAAATATGATTTTTTAAAAGAAAAAAAAGACAGTACTTAATTTTTTGAAAATTGGAGCCTCTGAAAACTTGTGGCCTTAGGGCCACCTACTCACCTAATGCATGAGTCGATTTTATCGAGATGGACACAAGCCATTTTTTGTAGGAGGTGGTACGAAAGCCCCTGCACAAGGATCTCAAAGTTGAGTTCGAAGGTAATCAATGTTTGACATATTAGAGTTTTAACTTCACAAGGACCGTAGTATTTAATTAGTGTTACGTTAGAAGTCAATATTAACTCATGTTCCATGTAGTTATATTATTGAATAACGTCAATTTTGATGCAAGTGTATGTCAACTCAATTTCCTCGTTGAAATAAACTTTTCATTTTTATTTTCTCTATTGTTCTTGAAATTTTCAAATATTAGATTTTGGGATTTAGAATTAGAGCTAATTTCTCAACAAGAAATTTAATTTCTTTTTACTTACCCAATAAAATATATTAAAAGAGGCAATGGACACTGAAAATGTATAAGCTAATCCATAAGTACAAAATTAGTCAAGTCAGTCAAAAGCCTTATGACAAATTGGCCATAATCTGATTATATTATTTAACATAATATAAATATCACAAGGCATTAATAAAATAAAACAAAATAATGGTTGATAAATAAATAATTAAAAAGAAGTCAAAATAAAATTGGTTTCTATATACAGTTCCAAAAGATCCAGTTCCACCAATTTTAGCAAAAACGTGTACATTCACATCTCTCCAAAATCTCTCTCTATTTGTACGTATGCCTCCACCTCAAATTTCTCCCAAAACCCTTTCTAAGAAACTCTTAAGAAAAGAGGAACTTGTTGAATTAGATTGAATTTGATAAAACCAAGTTATTAAATGATGTATAATAGTAGTGGTAATGAATGGATGATGATGGGGAATTCTGAAGCGGCGATGCCGGTGGGGTGGAGTCGGCAAGATGACAAGATTTTCGAGAAGGCTTTGGTGGATTTTTCTGACGAGCTGGAGGAGAACCGATGGCATAAAATCGCGGATCGGCTACCTGGAAAGACTCCGAATGATGTCAGGGCCCATTACGAGGCGCTTTTGCACGATGTGTACGAGATTGATTCCGGTCGGGTCGACCTGCCGAGTTATTATGATGATGACTCAGACACGTTTGAGTGGAACCAGGTTGAATCGAGAAGGCCGGGTCAGGGTCAGATCTCCTTTGGGTCGAGTGGGCACAAAACAAAGAACGAGGTAGAAAGGAAGAAAGGAACACCTTGGACAGAAGAAGAACACAGGTACTTCGCATATAGATTTAAAAATGCATATATGTGCTTTTATTCAATGGCAATGAATTTGAACTTTGGGTGAATGTTTAATTTATATATATTTTTGTGGGTATTAATTTTCTTCGAGATGAAAGGAGAATTCTACAAAACCTTTAGATTCTTATTTTTATCATTTTTTATCTTCAATTGAAAAACAACAAAAATCTTTTTTAACTGTCGAGGGTTTTTTAACCTTAGAATATGGTAAAATCTTGGGTTTAAAATCCGTGAATTTCTTTTTAATCTTGTTCTTGGAGTAATTCTTGAATGTGGATTTTTATATTTTTCAAATGTAAAGTCTTTGGTTTCCTTTCAATTCTATTATCGAAAATTTCGGGAATGTTTCTTCTTTTGATACGCCTATTGTCTTTGGTTAGGTTGTTGAGTAAACAATAGAATTAAAGTTTGAAAAAAACAGAAATTGTTTGTTTAAGGGCTGCTTGGGAGTACCGGTTTTGGGTGGCACTGTTTACGAGGGGTTGGAAAAATCGGTGCTTGTTATTTTTTTTGGATAACGAGTTAAAAACGGTGTAGTGTAATTTTGAGCAGTTCTTTCAACCCACCGGGTTTTGGCCGTTTCTCATATTCTCTTTAATTTTATCATCTATATAAAATAATTATTTCCAATCAATCTATATTGTTCAAAACTAATAAATAAAAATATATTAACTAAAATTATATTATAATTAAAAAAATACTTATAAGTAAAATTTTACTTTCAAAATAAGAAAAATTACAATATAATTAAAAATTACTTATAAGTAAAAAAATCACCTTTATGTAAAAAATTGTTATAACATAAAAATACTACTAATAAGACAAAAATTCGCTTATAATATATAAAAAAAATTTCTTATAAGTAAAAAATTTACTTAAAAAGTTATTTAAAAATATAACTTATAATTGTAAAATTTACTTATATAAGTAAAAATATCAACTTAAAATTTTTAGTAAATGTTTAATTTTATTTAATTTTTTGAATTAAATATTAATTTATATGTAAAAAAAATTATCTATAAATAATATATCATTTTTGAGTAAAAAAATTTTGTATAAAAGAAAATTTTATTAAGGGATACGTACATAATTTTATTCTTTTAGAAAACTTTTAGAATTGGTGAATAATAATCTCCCAAGTATAGGTTTGATAGTTGTAAAAATCGCTATTAAAACCACTTAAAATGATCCGTTAATTAACGCTCAAAACCACTAATTTAAAAAACGCTCAGAACCGTTACGACGAAACTCCAAGCAGGCCCTAAAGGTTGTTAGATTTTGCAAGGACAAGGTCGATGAAGAGTGGTTGAGCTGTATTTTATGGGAATTGGAAATCTAGAATTTGGGTTTAAGATGTGAAGGGGAGAGGGAATATTTAAATTAACGAAGAAGAATATTTTGGAATTGGGGAATGTTCGAGGTTCATTAGGACCTATATTTAGCTTTTCTAGAACGAAATTTTTAACAATTATATTGTTTTTAGGTTATTAGAAATGGTGAATAAGATTTCACGAGAAATTTGGAAATGAAATCGGGTATTTGAAGGAAAATGCTAATACAAAACACAATCTATTTTAAGATCCAAGTGCCATATAGGGCACACTTAGGTCCCATTTGGCAAGGCTTGAGAAAAATAAATCTGCTTTTGAGATTAAGAAGCTACTTTTCAACATATTTGTATAATTTTTTGGAATATTTTGTTTGGCTGGAAGAGCTTTTAGAGTAAACTGGATAAAGGTCTTTTCATTAGGCTTCTCTTCTACAAGAAGCATAAGTGAAAACGAAAGCAAACATAGAAGTTCTGCCAAATGGGTTCTTACTATTTTTCCTTCGCTATTTAGATTTCCATCAACACATTTTTCATTTGACGATTGATGATAATTTAAATGTATAAATTTGCCCCGCTCTCTAGCAATATGGGCGTAGGTAAGGTAGTTTAACATGATACCGGAACAAACTATGGTCATGATCTATAGTCCCTCGGTTAACAAATTGTGAAATTTGTACACATGTAAGCCACTCCCCTTGAGTGCCCCAAAAACCAAATTAAAATAGATAAACATGTTATCATAGAGATTAATCTTTTAGATATTGTTGACGGAAGGCTTTGGGACAGTGTATTGCTAATTCTTCTAGAAATGGAAAAACAAATGCCTCTTGACCTTTTCAGATTTCCAGTGAAAAGGGCTTTTGGGACAGTGTATTGCTAATTCCTCTAGAAATGGAAAAACAAATGCCTCGACGTTTTCAGATTTCCTGTGAAATCTATGATCTGATTATTCATGCGACACACTGAAAGTTGAATCTTGATTATTTATTTATATGACGTAGGATGCTTATTCTACGGGTGGAACCAGTTGTCACAGTTTAGTACGGATATAACTAAATTAAAACTTATTTATATACGACTTACCTTTCTATTTGGCTGTGGTTTAGAAATTTTAATGAGAAGTAAGTCAATGGTGGGGTTATGTAAATTTTTTTTTTTCAGCAGATAATGCTAAATCGTGATAGTTCTTTGACATTTTCTCATGCATCCTCTTGACTTTTAATTCTGAATAATTATATGTGAAATCCTTCTGTTTGTTTCTCCTAAGTTGTGACATGATAATATCAATACATTGACTCATATTTGTAGGTTATTTTTAATCGGGCTCAACAAATATGGCAAGGGTGATTGGAGAAGCATTTCAAGAAATGTAGTAGTTACGAGGACACCAACACAAGTAGCTAGTCATGCACAGAAATATTATCTTCGTCAAACAGCAGTGAAAAAAGAGAGAAAAAGGTCGAGCATCCATGACATTACGACAGCTGATAATAGTGTAACAGAGCCTCCACCTGTCAATCTCCCTGATCAAGGAGGGTTTCAAGATTTTAGCTTTCCTATGCCAAGATGAAGAATTAAGAACGTAGATAATCCGCACGCATAACAGTAGTTACCCGAAATTAGCAGCTCGACCTGTAAAGTAATATTTTTTAACGCCGACTGTTACTTAGAGGATCAAATAGGCAGATTAGAGAGTTTAGTGTGAATAATACTTTTTCTCTTCCCTTTTTTTGGGTGCACAAAGAAATTTTAGATGTAAAATATAAAGGGTAATTATATACAGTTGAAGTTTGACACTGGAATTGATTATTGATGAAATTCATCTCTCTTTTCGTATGTATCGTGTTTTCCATTTTCATCAGTATTTCTGGGGATTATATTTGTACCTACATAACAGTTTTTTATGATCAATGTTGTGGGTTCTGCTTTTTTGGCTTTTGGAAACGGAAATTGGTGTCTGACTAGTTAGGCTGTGAAGTGTTTTTGCCTGAAATTCGTTTTCCATCTTTACCTTTCAATATTTGGTTGATTCTTGTTGAAATAGAATTGCCACTGTAGGCAAATCAAATTTGGCAATAGATTTTTATGCCTTGTCTATATTTGGGTACTGAATTCATAAAATGCAATGTTTGATGATGATATCCTGTTCAGCATACTGTGAAGAAGTAGAGCTGAGACGGGATAGAATGTACCAAACTTGATTCATGGTGTTGGCACAGCCTAAAGTTTTTACTTGTTGAAATCCAAATTCCGAGGACTCCAACGTTGATTGTTGTAAACTATTAAGCTCCAACATTGGTTGTTCGGGTGGTCCACGTGAGATGCAAGCAAAAACGAGGGATAAGTAGGGTTGTCAATAGATTAGATTTTGATCCGAATTCTATCCGAAGTCGATGAAATTAATGAGAGATGGATTCAGAATCTCAGTCCTATAACTCCATCAAGATCCGAATTCAATAATTTATTAACTAAACGGAGCAAATATGAATATAGATAAATCAAATCCGATTTGTTATAAAAAATATAATATATTTTATAGATTACCGGATAATTTATTACATAATTTTTTTCATTTTAAAACTAGTATTATACTTCATGACTTTTAATTAAAAATGTCAAACCTAACAAATTTCAATATTACATTAATATATTATAATATATTATGTATTGAGATTGAGAATCTCATCTTTCTAAAATCTCTCGGATTGGATAATCGGATCAAAAATTCGATAGTATAACAAAATGGATATGGATTTAAAAATAAAATATCCGTTGAATCATCGGATCGAATCCATTAATTAATCTTATCGAATTTGGTCGGATCCGGTCCATATCCGATCCTTTTCCTGCCCCCAGGGACAAATACATGGGCATTTCAGTCCCATGGAGGAACTTGTTGAAACTGGGAAATGAGAAGCATCTGGGTATAGAATGCGAGTGAGGAGATGGTGCAATGGTGGAGCCAAGAAATTATCGTTGGGAGGCATAAATTGATACATATTTGTATTAAATTATAAGTTCAGAATAACGAGCTAAATATAGTTGTTTAGACCAATTAATACTTTTTTTAATCATTAATTCGTATTTGATGTCATCTCTTTCTGTGTATATTTGGGCAACATTCTTTAGTCGTCGGAGTAGGGTTTTTGTATCGTTTCAAAGTATTAAGGTTAACCTTTTAAACACATCTTTTAGGTTGAAAAAACATCTTTTAGGGCGAATTCAAACTAATAAGCCAAACATGGATGCTAGAAATTGAAAAACCATTAAACAAGAAGTTTAAAATAACGAGTCAAAATAACTACTAGAAATGAATTTAATAATTCGATTTCATTTTCATATTTAGATATCAATTTAAATTTAAATTATATTTTGACGTCAATTCAGCTATCTGGCTTATATAATTAAATATGAAAATAAGACGAAGTTGAGCCCATAAGCAATTTTCAAAGAAGGGAATAAAAAAAAAAAAAGAAAAATACAAATTTACTTGGTGGATTTACAAAGAGAGAGAATCAATTTATTAACCAGTCAAGTTAAATTCTCTAAGCTAACGGTCATTGTGCAAAACAATTTGGGTAATATGGGGTACAACTAGGACTGGGCCTGACAACCTGAAAACCGACTCGAACTGGGTCGGTTTAGGCATAAACGGTAAACCCGGGTTGGGTTGCGTAAAATAAATTTAAAATAATTGCTGGTCGAATCGGTTTACTGTTCAAAGTCTCACAAACTGATTCAACCTAGTGAAACCCTATAATTCTGTTTTATATCATTCTGTATAGAAGATGCGGAGTAAACTGTGAGAGACTTAGCCTACATTTTTTCTCCTGCGAACTCTTTTGTTGGAGGCCATCGATCTGATTCATCTGAAAGACATCCATAGTTTTTGCTCCTTTCATGCTCGTAATCATTTTTTGATGAATGGAGAGGAACTTACGCAGTCTCATGGAAACTCTCCCATGAAGAAGAGGTCGATCGATGGTCACATACAACTCCTAACTACTCGCCATCTTTATGTAGATGTTCAATGAATTCAAGAAACTTGTTCAAAGACAGCCCAAA
>CAIGRP010080515.1:0-15260 GCA_903798385.1 Fraxinus cuspidata | reverse complement strand
TGAAAACGACAAAGAGAACAGACCCAGCAATTGAACTAGATTTTTGTATACTGTTGATAAGCACCCCTGTCCAATTCCTCCTTGAATCCATTCGTTGCTCCTTGTAGCTCGTTGAAACTGAATCTTCTTATGTTCAGGCCTGGAAGCACTTAATGTGCTTGAAAGTAATGTCTTGCTATAAATTTCATATCTTATTTTGTTTATTTACATTCCAGTTCCTATTTATGACTGTCAATCATGGAAATCGAATTGGAGATGAGTGGATGAATGATAGTCTTATTGTTTATGTAGAGAAAGATATATTCTTAAAGATTGNGTAATGTCTTGCTATAAATTTCATATCTTATTTTGTTTATTTACATTCCAGTTCCTATTTATGACTGTCAATCATGGAAATCGAATTGGAGATGAGTGGATGAATGATAGTCTTATTGTTTATGTAGAGAAAGATATATTCTTAAAGATTGATAATGAGGCGATTGTACAAAGATATCAAAGTATGAAAACACGTAAAGAACAATTGTAAGGTATTTCATTTTAGTATAATGTTTGTGTTATAATTTTTTTTTTAACTAATACCGCACGCACTTGAAATATTTCCTGGGTCCGCCCCTGAGTGCACCCACTTGTTCACCAGAGTCCAATTCTCCTCGAGGTTATAGTCGGTAGATCAATCCGAATATTTCAAGATTTGGATTTTGTAATAATAATTTTTTGTAAAAAAAATCAATGGGCAATCCAAAAATAGTGAGCAATTTTTTACATTAGTCGATTCAACAGATTACATTGTTAAACCTAAAGAAAGAGAAACTACGTATGGACTCCCCTGTTGATTTCCAAAAGTTTTATTTCTAGCTTCTTTGGATCTCCTTCGTTAAGTTTTGCCGCACAATAACAACGGAAACCAATGGCATTATGGTATAGCTAGATTTGAAGGATTCTAGGTCTCATTTCATCAGAGAGAGATGAAGAAACTTTCATATTCCATTTCTAGAAATGTGCACGAAAAGTACTCAATCGATGCTTGTATTTTAAAAGTCATAATATTTGAAGAGACATTATTAACCTTCATTGGATTGGTCAACTAACGTGTCTTTTGGACCAAAACAGTTTAAAGTATCTTATGCAGCACATTTATTTAAAGTTTTGAGACTTAACTACTAGGATTTAAAGTGTAATCGCGTGGAACATGTTAAATGATTTGAACATCAACAGCGGCTTTTCCTAAGATAACAATAAAAGCAAGATTCGAAGGACTATGAGCTTGCAATATTTCGATAATATGGGACAGACCAAACTAAACTCATCTATTATAATTAGGGCTGTCAATGAATTGGACTTTGATCTGAATCCGACGAAATTAATGGGTGATGGATTTAGGATCTCGTCCGACAACCTGATCAAGATCCGAATTCGATAATCCGTTAACTAAATGGATCACATATGGATATAGGTCAATCCGATCTGATAACAATCCGATCCGATTTCTTATAAATAATTGAGTCGATAAAATATTTTTATAGCATATTATTTGTTATGTATGTGCTTGTTGTAGGTATCCATTGCGATTAGGGCTGTCAGTGGATTGGATTTTGATCTGAATCCAATCCGAATCTAACGAAATTAATGGAAAATAGATTTAGGGTCTCAATCCGATAATCCGATCAACATCCGAATCCGATAATACGTTAAATAAATAGATCAAATATGAATATAGGTCAATCCGATACGATAACAATTCGATCCGATTTGTTATAAATAATTGAGTTGGTAAAATATTTTTATAGCATATTATTTGTTAAATGGATCAAATACGGATATAGGTTAATCCGATCCAATTTGTTATCAATAGTTGAATCGGTTAAATATTTTTATGGCATGTTATTTGTTACTAAAATGAATAAATGAGAAAATAAATAAATTTAGAATTAAAAAGCAATAAAATTCAAAACATAATAAAGTTGAAAAATTTATAATTATTGAACCTGTTTAAGAATTGGAAATTTTGAAAAAAAAAAAAAAGTTGATTTCAACCAATGTTAACCCAGGCATCGACCCGGAAAAGGAAAAGAATCAAGAGTCGAAAAATCGAATCGGGGTCGAATAGGCATCGAACCGATTGTCAAATTGAATAAATAATTATACACATAAATGTAAAATATTATAAAAACAATGGATTTTTTTTATTTACTAATTTAAAGTAAATAAATATCTATATTTTTCTTAATTAAATTTATTATTGTAATTTATTTTACAACTTCAAAAACTAATAATTAATAAGTAACAAATAATTTGATTTGTTAATGGAAATAATGAAATAAAATATTTATATTTAGAATTGAAATTCAATTTTACCCTATTCCACATCGAATGTCAATAGAAAACTAGAAGATGGTTTCTCCTTTAAAAAAGAATACCATGATGGTAGAAGTCATTATTGAGCTTGCTAGTAAAAATCGGTAGGCCTCAAGTTGGTTCAAAATTTTTTAAAGAAAATAAAATCATTTTATTTGGAAAAAATGGATCTGATTTTTCGGTTTACGGTTAATCGGCCGGTTTAACGATTTATTTGACGATTTTCAATTTTTCGTTTAATGTATGATGATTTGATTCCAACATTGATTTTTTTCCTAATTTTTATTAATTTCGGATCGGATTATCGGATCAGATATCCGATAACATAGCAAATCAGATATGAATTTAATAATCAAATATTCGTTGGATTATCGGATCGGATAATTTTCTTTTCGGATCGGATCAGATATATATTCAATCCATATACGGTCCATTTACTGCCCTAATTATAGCTACTATATGATCTATTTATATCGAATTTTCTAGTGACATAATAATAAATATAATGAAGTGGTTAAATAAAAGAAATCACGTGACGACTTTCAAATCTCACTAGTGGTTATCACTATTGATTATGAAGATCAAAATATGGGTTATAGTTGCGTCTTATTTGATTGTGATCACTAATGTCAACCAAATACTAAACTTTATACATGACGAGGTTATGGTCCATGGTATTTAAAAGTTTGGCTATAGGTCATTAACATATTTAAGTTTATCAATATTGATCAATATATGATCAAAATCGTCAACGTTAACATTGAAAAACATGTGATTTTCACTTGACTTGAAATTGGAGGGAAAATTATTTGAATCACATAACATTTTAAGTCTTGTGCGATTTTGATATTCAAATTGACAATTTTCATGACATGTAGATCCATATTCACAAATTTAAATAGATTAAAAATCTAAATATACACTTTTAGTTGAAGACCCACGACCATTCTAAAAGTTAATGACCCTAATCCTATTTACCCTAAGAGGATCCTCATTAATTGCTATATTTATACCTTTTCAATTTTGGATAGCTAATGTGAAAGAATAATGTTATTTAGCGTCGTTGATGTTAAGCATCAATTTAGGTAGTATACAAGTGTTATTAATTGATAGATCATCTTAAAAGTAAAAAAAAAAAAACACATTTAAGATGTCATATTACTTGTATGACACCTAGATTAGGGCGCTTTAACATTGGCGGTGATGCTAGGTAACATTTTTTAATATAAAATGTAATTGGCACAACTATATATATATATATATATATATATATATTGTACAATTTAACATACTAAATTTGTCAATCATATTACTTTCAAATTTTAGTAGATAGAGAACGATATTCTTCTTATTTTCTTCTTCTTCTTTTTTTTTTTTACCTTGAGTAGGGGATGGAACTAAAAAAAGAAAAAAGAAAAAAAAAACGTAACTTCTCATTCTTGAGTTTGTATCCTCAATATCAGTGTTATGAAATTGGATCGGATATACAATTTAACATGCTAAATTTGTCAATCATAGTACTTTCAAATTTTAATAGATAAAGAATGATATATTCTTCTTATTTTCTCCCATCTTTTTTACCTTGAGTTGGCGATGGAGAATAATCCTCTAACTTGAAAAAAAATATTAACTTTTCATTCTTGAGTTTGTATCCTCAATATCAGTGTTATGAAATCAGATCAGACCGACTAATTCGATTCCAATGTTTTATAGGAGTATATGCAATAGAACTGATCAAAGTCCAATATAATATGTCAATTTGGATAGACATCAGATTGGTTCCACCCAAATCGATCCACTATCAATTTCATTTCGGAAAGATACAAGTGAATTTGGTAGAGATTGAACTTGGATGAACAACATGAAAACGTGGACTGCTTATACAATGACAAAGGAAAACTTTTGTCGTATATAAGAAAAATCTAATATAATATCGTTATATAGAAAACTTACCATACGAATCGCAAATGAAACATTTTATTTATTTTGCAATTTTAGTTTGTTTTCTAGATAAAAGAAAAGAAAAAAAAATAAGAAATAATAAATTTGTTTTTATAAATGGGTCATACCTGGTCAGGGTGGTCCGACTCATTCGACACTATTACATAAATTGGTCAAATTTACAAATCGAATATGTTCAACCCCTGGAACAAACCACTCGTTCCAAAATATAACGGAATCTAGATACACCCTTAATAGGTGAATATAAATCTTAAAATGACAAATAAATTATTCGATCGGCAATACTTCAAAAAATCTACTGTACAACTATCGGACTGAATTCATTAAGTTGTAAATTTAATTTAAGTTTTCCAATATCAAACCCAAACGTGAGTTCAAATAAAGTCAAATTCTCATATGATATAGAAGAATACAATACATTTGCTAGAATTGAATTCAAATACGCATCGAATTGCATTAACAACAATTAATTATTCAATATTTATGCCTACACCTCCGACTTTAATTAATACGTATAATAAATGGTAATGGGATAATTATTTGTATAGATTATTATTTATTTGGCGGCCCGACAGCTAAAAATAGACTCGTCTTCTTGTATATTACTTTCCTGATTTTTGGTACTCTATATCGCCTATGATATATTGTCAATGATTGGTGATTTTTACCTAACTTCAATTATTAATCAAATTAAGGACCTGCACATTAAATTTAATTAAGGATAATATCATAGGCGTCTACATAGACCTGGTCACGTTCCACAAGTCCCCTTCAAGTGCCGATCGAGCTCGACCACCCTTTTTTTCACTGGCCTGCTGGTCCTTGCCATGACGGGCGAATCCTGATGAGTGGTCAAGCTGGATCTCTCTCTCTTTCCTTTCCCTCTACTCCTCTATCTCTTGGTCACATCTAACAAGTCGGTTAAGCTTGCCTAGCCATAAGACTTAACCAATTCATTGTCCATTGGCAAGGAACCCAACTACATCCCATCACGGAAGCAATTTTTATATCCATTTAGTTACATTTTTTTTTTTTAACTTCATCTATGAAAGAGTGCAATGTTACCACAAAATATCAAAACACCATAGTAGGGCACGTAAAATGTTCGCTATTTCAATATATGTAATTTCTAGAACAAAAGGTTTTTCGATATCTTTGATATTTTCGAGAAGAAACAAGGTCACGTGAAACCTAAAATAGCCAAATATATATATATATATATATATATATATATATATATATATATATATATTTCAAAGTGAACTTTTATATGCATGATCATGAAAAGACTAGGAAAAGTTAATTAAAAAAGAGTCACAACTTAAAGTGTCATCGTCAGCTCAGAGAATTACTCAAGTGAGTTTCAAACATGAGTCTCAAGCGTAGGATACATATATGGTGACTTGGATCACAACAATTCAATGCCAAGTTTAAGTTTAAATGTAACTACATGTGTGGAATAAGGCAAGGAACCAAATTATAGGTACGCAGTAGTGCATGTTGATGGTATGCCCAATCTCTTCTTTCTCCCATCCACATGCCGTGTTAAGAAGAGAATGGGCATTAGCTTTGTTTTCATGAACATCGCAAATGCAAGTGTACCAGTTTCCCTTTATATGGTCGGGACATGATTCCAGTAGTGCAAGGGATTAATTCTTATGTTTGAGTTTATTTATGAGTTCTAAAAAATTTATAATACTTCTAGAAAATATGTTGTTCAATTTTAAATAAATACATATAGTTTTCACTGAATTATGCATAATATTATTACTTTTAGTTCTTGTATAATACTTCTAGAAGACATACTAAATTTAATAAGTTGTTCAATTATTAATTATTTCTAGTTTTATTGAATTGTGCATGGCCAAGTCAGTCAATTCGAATGGTGTTTGACTAATGACCAAGGATTGGGATTCAAGTCTTGAAATGGTGCACCCACTTGTTCACCAGAGTCCAATTCTCCTAGAGGTTGTAGTCGGTAGATCAATCCGAATATTTCAAGATCTCGATTTTATAATAATATTTTATCTTTTTTGTAAAAAAGTCAATGGGCAATCTAAAAATAGTGAGCAATTTTTTACATTAGTTGATTCAACTGAATATATTTTTAAACCAAAAAGGTAAAGAAAGAGAAACTACGTATAGACTCCCCATTGATTTCCAAAATTTTCATTTCTAGCTTCTTTAGATCTCCTTCGTTAAGTTTTGCCGCACAATAACAACGGAAACCAATGGCATTACGGTAGGTAGATTTGAGGGATTCTAGGTCTCATTTTATGATAGAGAGATGAAGAAACTTTCATATTCCATTTCTAGAAATGTTCACGAAAAAGTACTCAATCGATGCTCGTATTTTAAAAGCAAAAAAAAAAAAAAGTAAAGAGACACTATCAACCTTCGTTGGATTGGTCAACTAACGCGTCTTTTGGTCTAAAACAGTTTAGAGGTTCTTATGCAGCACATCTATTTAAAGTTTTGAGACTCAGCTATTAGGATTTAAAGTGAAATCGCGTTGGACATTTTAAATGATTTGAAACATCTACAACGGATTTTCCTAAGATAACAACAAAAGCAAGATTCGAAGGACTATGAGCTTGCATCGATAATATGGGACGGACCAAACTAAACTCATCTTTTATAGCTGCTACATGATCTATTTATATCGAATTTTCTAGTGACATAATAATAAATATAATGAAGTCGTTAAATAAAATAAATTACGTGACGACTTTCAAATCTCACTAGAGATGATCACTATTGATTATGAACATCAAATTATGGGTTATAGTTGCTTCTTATTTGATTGTGATCACTACTGTCAACCAAATACTAAACTTTATACATGCCGAGGTTATGGTCCAAGGTATTAAAAAGTTAGGCTATGGGTCATTAACATATTTAAGTTTAACACTATTGATCCATATATAATCAAAATCGTCAACGTGAACATTGAAAAACATGAAACTTGACTTGAAATTGGAGGGAAAATTTTCGAACCACATAACATTTAAAGTGTTGTGCGATTTTAATGTTCAAATTGACAATTTTTATGATATGTGGATCCTGATTAACAAATTTAAACAGATTAAAAATCTAAATATTCACTTTTAGTTGAAGACCCATGACCATTCTAGATGAAAAGTTAATGACCCTAACCCTATTTACCCTAGGAGGATCCTATATTTATACCTGAGGTGGGGCAATCAATACCGTTTTTGTAATTTGACTTTTCCCAGTTTTGGATAGCTATAATAATAATGTTATTTAACACAATTAATGTTAAGTATCAGTTTAGATGGTATGCAAGTGTTATTGATTGATAGATCATCTTAAAATTTATTTATTTTTCTGAAAAAAAACACATTTAATATGTCATACCATTTGCATGACACCTAGATTGGGGTGCTCTAATATCGGAGGAGACGATAGATAACATTATTTAATATGAAATGTAATTGGCACAACTAAACTATTTATGATCGCTACTATCTATGAATGGCAATAAGGGGCTAGGGTGATAAGAGGATAATCCTTTTTTAAATACTTATTATTATTATTATTATTATTATTATTATTATTATACACACACACACACAATTTAACATACTAAATTTGTCAATCATATTACTTTCAAATTGTAATAGATAGAGAATGATATATTCTTCTTATTTTCTCCTATCTTTTTTACCTTGAGTTGGGGACGGAGAATAATCCTTAAAACTTAAAAAAAAAGTAACTTTTCATTCTTGAGTTTGTATCTTCAATATTAGTGTTATGAAATCGGATCGGATCAGATTGGACCGACTAATTCGATTTGACTGTTTCATAGAGTTGCTATGCAATAGAACCGATCAAAGTCCAATGGATTCTGTCAATTTGGATAGACATCGGATTGGTTCCACCCAAATCTATCCACTATCAATTTCGTCTTGGAAAAATACAAGTGAATTTGGTAGAGATCGAATTTGGATCAACAACGTGAAAACTTGGACCGCTTATAAAATGACAAAGGAAACCTTTTGTAGAAAAATCTAATATAATATCACTATACAAAAAACTTGTAATAAGAATCACAAATGAAACATTTTATTTATTTTGCATTTTAGTTTTTTTACTAGTTAAAATAAAAATTTTAAGAAATAATAAATTTGTTTTTATGAAGAATTAAAAAATACCTTTATGATTTCAATATGCTTGAAATACAAAGTCAAACTTTATTTTAAGTACACATTTTGTAAGGAAAAAAATTATTTAGCCCTTGTTTGATCTACATTATTTTCAAAATATATTTTTCTCTCTTATTTTCAATTACACATTTTTCAATAAAATAATATTAAATACAAGCATAAAATTTTCCTTATTTTTCAACCACACATTTTTCACCAATCTACTATTCCAAAACGCATTTAAAAAAAAGGGGCTCAAACACTTGTTTGATAAAATTTTCGGTTCAACATTGACTCATCAATTAAAGAAGTAACTAAAAAGTTGAACCATCGACTCGTGGCTTGTTCGAGTCAAGTCTAATAACTGTGTTCAACATATTTAATTAAGCAACATGAAGAAACTTTTCGTTCTCTTTTTAAAAGCGTAAACGAAAAGGCACTGGACCAAAACTTGTGTTTTAAAAGTCAAAAGTAGAGATATATTTTTGCCCTTAATTGGATTGGTTAAAATTAGGGACGGACTTGAATTCTGAAAAACTAATGTGCCTTTGGACAAAAATTGTCCAAAGGTTCTTATGCCACACATTTATTGAAATGTTTGGGATGTAGTTGTTAGTATTTAAAGGTTTGGAATCATGATACACATTTTTAAAAGATTTGGAATCTTTGTGGGAAATTTTCCTAAAATAACAACAAATACAATATTGAAAGGACTATGACCTCGAAATTTATTGACAAAATGATATGGACCAAACTAGTCATCATGCTCATGTTTGACAACCATTATTCTCAAATCTTTTTTCAACTGATCTATTCAAAACTTTATTTTCCAATTAATGGTTGTGAAACACAGGCTATATCAAATCTTCTAGTAATTTAACAACAATTTAATGAATGGTTAACTAAAGAAATTATGTAACTACTTCCAAATCGTGCGAGTTATGGTCACCACTAATTATGAATAACAAAATATGAGTTGTAGCTACGCCTTATATGATTGTGATCAATATTGCCAATAACTACTAAACTTTTCACGCAGTAAGATTTTGGTCCCGTGTATTTAAAAGTTAGGTTCTAGGTCCTTAACATATTTAAGTTTATAACTTTCGATCCTGACGTGATCAAAACAATTACTGTGAACGTTAAGAAAACAATTTTCACGTGATTTGAAATGAAGGTAAAATTGTTAAACCACATCACTTGTCTTCAATTCATATAAAAGTCGTGCACGAGTTTCGATGACACGGAGACTTGTTGGATCAATGTTTCCAATGTTGGATCAATGTTTCCAATATTTTATGAATTTTTTGACCCTTGTTGGATCAATGCTTTTTTGACCCTTGTTGGATCAATGTTTCCAATAACTGAAGGATGGCGGCTTTCTGCTTTAAAATACAGGGAAAAAACCCCCATTAGTACAAGAAATTTTGAATAATACTCCTTGAATAGGATCAGCTGATCGGAGAAGGTGACATGTAGGGTGACAGCATCTGATTGGATAGTGTGTGTGTATTTTTTTCAAACCGCTCAATCATATATTGATGCGCGTCCTCCTGTCATTGAGCCTGTCACTAAAGTATAGCTCTAATTTTTTGATAGATTTGTTACCGAAGCTGACATGGCGAATTGTGATTCACCTTTTTTTAATTTTTAATTTTTTTTCCATCTTTCAATGAATACATGCGAAGTGTTGTTTGCAAATATTTTTCTTCAAAATTGTATGTACTTTGTTATTGGAAAAAAAAATCTTGCGCGTCACTTACTTTCATATGAACAATCCCAATGTGCGTTGACAGCACTTGCGTGCATATTTTTTATTTTTTTTCTAACTATCAAATCACACCACTACAGTAATATTTTATGAATTTTGTGTGTGTAATTCTTAGGTATGTGTAGCACGTTTTTTTTTTTCCATATATAAAGAATTGTGCTTTGGGTAGAACCCCACCGATGATGACCGATGCCTCACATTAGGAGGGGAGGGTGAGATTTTTTTGACAATTTTTTATTATCATGGGTCCCGCATGGGATCCATACCATGTGAGTGTACACATGTAAAACTTTCGTGGGACCAGTTTTTGTACATGTGGCTTTGCTCATATATGAATACCGGCAAGATGTCGTTCATTTTTAACCTCCCTACTATACTCTTCCCGTTAAAATGGAGGTACTCTGTTTTGTTCCTGCACAAGTGCCCCTACTCCGCCACAAATATACAGCCAATGACAAGTGAATTTGGTAGAACATGAAAACATGAAAACTTGGCCGGTGAAACTTCAGGTTGAAAAAGAGTTAAAAATAAGAAATTAATTAATTTTTGTTATTATTTTTGCCAAACAGGGACTACACTACAAGTTTAAAATATAAAAACACCTCTAATTAAAAACAACTATGTCCCTGTCTGGTACACATTAAAATGCCCATTCTTATTCTTCTACTTATTTCCAACCACACATTTTTCAATAAAATAATATTTTCCATCACATCAATAACTTTTTATTTTCTCCACACATTCTCCATCAATCTACTATTTAAGAATATATTCTCCCAAAATAATATAGCTCAAACACACAATGTTTTTAATAACTTTGTAGCTTTTTTGGCCCTTGTTGGATCAACGTTTCCAATAATTGAAGGATGGCGGCTTTCTGCTCTAAAATACAAGGAAAAACCCCCTATTACTACAAGAAATTTTGAATAATACTCCTTGAATAGGATCAATACTGGCCTCTTCCACTGTACATCCTTGACAGCATCCGATTGGATATTGTGTGTGTGTGTATTTTTTTTTCCAAATCATTCAATCATATATTGACATATAATCGAAGCTTACATGGCGATTTGTGATACACCTTTTTTTAATTTTAATTTTTTTCCCATATATATAGAGTAGTGCTTTGAGTAGAACCCCCACCGACGATGACCGATGCCTCACATTAGGGTGTGGGTGAGATTTTTTGACAATATCATGGGTCCTGCAAGGGGGTAGGTGAGATTTTTTTGATAATTTTTTATTATCATGGGGTCCCGCATGGAATCCATGTCCATGTGAGTTGTGTGTAAAACTTTGGGTGGGACCAATTGTTGTACATGTGGCTTTGCTATTATATACCTGCTCGTTCATTTTAAACCTCCCTACCACCCTCTTCCCGTTAAAATGGAGGTACTCTGTTTTGTTCCTGCACAAGTGCCCCTACTCCGCCACAAATTTACAGCCAATTACACCGTGAAAACGTCCTCCGCCGCCGTTAAAAATCGTCCGATAAAGCCGCTATTTAATGCTGCACTAACGAAACAGGCGGCGGAAATCTTCCCGGCCGTCGAAAGGGAACCATCAAGGGCTCCTTCAGAGGTGCCATTGTCGAGAGTGTCTCCGAGCTCTCTCCAGTGCGAAAGTGGTTATTTGATACCGAATAATCTAGATAACGGTGGGGTTAGTAACGGTGCTTTGAATGCCATGGAGTACTTGACGAATATCTTGGCCTCGAAGGTGTATGAAGTGGCGTATGAGTCGCCATTGCAGTTGGCAACCAAGCTATCGGAAAGGTTGGGGGTCAATGTGTGGCTCAAAAGAGAGGATCTTCAGCCTGTACGTACCTATTCTGTCTATTTATACATCATGTTTCCTAGTTCAATCACGTTTCTTAGGCGCGAATTACTTCTAAAGAAATTATAAGTAAAAAATGTCATCCAAAAAGACATACACATTCCCCAAACACTTACTAGTTTTGGAGGGTTTTTTTATATGTTTTTTCCCACCTTTTTGGGTGTCATTGGAAATCCAGTGGTGGTTAGATCTCCTGGCATTACCACCCAAAAAGTCTGTGTACTATAATTTTGGCTCTATTTCACCACCAAACACCAAAATTTGGGTAGAGTAGTTTAGGCATTCTCAGATTCTTTTCCAATTTTATCCTAAAATAATTTTTTTAACGCATGTATTTTGTTCAAAACTAACTTCTAAAATACATTAACTAAAAAAATTACTCATAAGCAAAAAAATTACTCATAACTAAAAAAATTACTTACTAGTCTCTAAGATTAAAATTAGATTTTTAATAAATTTTAATAAAAGTTGATTAAATGTGTGGTTGAAAAGTTGTGGACCCCGTAACATTTTAATTTCTACCAAACATGGGCTAAAAAAAATTCACTTTTACGTAAAAAATTGCTTATAAAGTAAAAATACTACTAATAAGATAAAAACTCACTTATAAACTTTAAAAATTCAATTATAAGCAAAAAATTCACTTTGCGTAAAAAAATTATTTAAAAGTACAAAATTAACTTATAACGGTAAAATTCATGTATATGTAAAAAATTACTTATAACTTAAAAATTTAATTATAAGTAAATATTTCACTTTTTTTTAGTTAAATAAACTTATATATAAAAAATTACTTACAAGTAAAATATCACTTATTAGTTAAAGATTTTCATACAAGAAATTATAAAGTAAAAATTTCACTAAGGGGGATATATGAAATTTTATTCTTTTAAAAAAATTTCAAAACCAAATTACCAAGCATGAGTTGAACGATATTAATACAGCTACTAAAACACACTCAAAACCGAACCTCTCATTAACGTTATAAATCCATTCTTGTGGAAAAAACTCATAATCAGTACCTCAAAACTACCAAGTAGGCAAATCAAATTCACCAGCTGTGAGCTTGCTCATTTTCTGGATGTTCTTTTTTCATGAAATATGATTAAAATGTGAAGATTCCAAGTTTATGGTGTTGAAATTTTTCATGGAACTTAGACTTTATAAAATTTCCAATTCCATAAACTTTATAAACTTGCCAAGATCTTCTTGTCAAATCACCAAGAAATTTAATTAACGCGGAACTTACCTGATCCATTGATTTGTAACTTGAATAATGAATCTTGAATCTTGATATTTTGTTTTTCAATTTGACCGTTTCAAATATTATTCTTGATTCTTGATTGTGGGTTTATTAACATATTACAGAAGTTGATAGATTAACTGAATAGAGAACGTATACTTAATTAATATGTTCACACAGGAATCCGTATTAAACAATTAATTAATTCAAATAATGGTAAACCTCATCACAAGAGACTGAACACAATATTGATATTTAGTCTTTGGACATAAATACCAACTTGTAAGTGGTATTCTTGGTGTAGTAATCAAATATTGATAATAAACTATGTCAAACAATAAACTTATCTTTGGACCGATTTATTGTTCACATAAAAATAAAACATAATAATTATCACATATTTATTATCACACGTGTGTAAATAATTCGGCTAAATATTAACCTTCTTTTGGGTCAGTCAATACCCGTATAAATTACGTACACACAACCCTCCTAATATTCCAAATAAATTCATCTAGGCAACACTTTGGTAACATGTTACTTCAATTAATTTATTTAGAAAAATTAGTAATCCATAAGGAATCTTAAATACCAAAATTTTAATTTTGATTGTTAATCCTTAATTCTTTTAAATTTAGAAATATAGGGATCAAAAATTAATTATCCAGAACTTTAGGGGTCAATAATTAATTATTGAAAACTTTAGGAGTCAAGAATTAATTATTCAAAACTTTAGGGATCCAAAAATTAATTATTCAAAACTTAGGGGTCAATTTAAACAAATTATGAACTTTCAGGGGCTTAATTACAAAATTCAGAACTTTAATGGCTCAAATCAATTAGTTTTTCAAACTTTAGGGACTAAATTATTAAACCCGAAACTTTAAAAACCCAAATGGATGAATTTTTAACCTGGCTGAATAACCAAAGTTGTAAACTGCAGGGGCTAAAACTTTAAATACTAAACAATAATTTGAAATTACAAATTAGGGCCCGAACTTATCCAATATACACCAGAAGCCCTTGTCCTCAAAATACCAACAACCGTAAAATTAATTAAGAAATATGTGGGGGCGGCGTAGGCTCCAAGGTGACCATCACAAAGCGGCGGTGTTCCGCCACAACAGCGGTGCTTCGCAGCTAGACTGCAGCGCAAAGTGCTGCATCTCTCTTAAATGCAGCGGCACGTCGCTGCTGCATTTAACAAGTCGCAGCGCGCGACTTAAGAAGATCCCGAGCAGCGCTACTCAACAGCTTGCACGTAGCGGGCTGTCGAGAATTGTTTTTCTATTATTTAAAACTGAAATAAAATCTAAAATTCTGAAGGATGTCGGAAAATTTTTCAAATTTAATAAAAAACTAAATCTGGATTGTTAAATTCGAAAATAATGAAATTATCACAAAAACGAAATTAAAATTTCAATTCTCAATGATTCAACATAAATTGACTCTGATACCACTTATTGAAATTTTTCATGAAATTTAAACTTTATAAACTTGCCAAGATCTTCATGTCAAATCACCAAGAAATTTAATTAGCGCGGAACATGCTTTAATCTATTGATTTGTAACTTGAATAATGAATCTTGATTTTTTGTTTTTCAATTTTATTGCTCCAAATCTTATTCTTGATTCTTGATTGTGGGTTTATAGATCTTTATTTTCAATATGTTTTCTTTTGTATTCTTGTGTTGATGAGATGTCACAAAGAATGAAAAATTCATATATGAATTGGGGATCATAAACCTTATAGTTTCCATATGTATTTGACTCATCGTCAAATACAAATCCTAATGGATCTGATATCTACATATATAGTCAGACTCACATTTTATTTAGATGTCCAAGCCCAATTACTTAATTATTTATTAGATCGCTTTAATTTTGAGCTTATCTTTAAGATAATATTTATACACAATTAAGGGAA
>CAIGRP010080505.1:0-17329 GCA_903798385.1 Fraxinus cuspidata | reverse complement strand
AATCCGTACAATGTACGGGCAAAAAGCTAGTAGATTAAAAAGTTATCAAGGTTTCATCAAAATCTTAGCAACAAAAGTTTAAAAGTGAGTTCATAACCTAGATAATTTAGAAGAAAAGTTGGATAAAACCCTTAATCTTGACAATGATCTCGGATGACACCTTCTTCCTCTTCAAAAGCATCCAAAGCTTTGAAGAAATTCTTGTAATTTCTATCCATGAGTTCGATGTATTATGGTATGGAGTTCCTCTTCTATGATTTTCTGTGTTGACCTCGAAATTTGACTGCGCCGCGTGGCCTACGAATCCCAACTATTAGCCATCCACATGTATCTTAGATGCACACTTAGAAAACCATGTTAGATTGCTCGTAACAGTAGCTCCAGTGGTGTGCGACTGTCGCTTGCACTCCTAGGCTCAAGTCAAATGAATGTATAGATATTTTGGTGACGGGAGGACAAAATGAACGAGAATATAGGGGCGAGTTTTAAGAGAGAGCATGAATCTTGTGTCAGACTTGTCGTTGCTTGACACAAATTGAAAAGCAATGACCATATGTCATAAAGGCAACTTGAAAATACTAAAAAGTTGACGGAGCATATGTGCTGCAAGCAGCCAAATCTGTCATATACGTAGAGTAATTTTTATATGGAAATGTAATGTATGCAAAGGATATTATTTAAAGATATCAACCACCTCGAAGATGCACTGCACCAGGAGGCACCTCTCCTCGTAAGAGTCACTTCAGAGGGTGTACATTGTGTGCTTGGAGAGGTGGTCAATCACTTCGGATGAGGTGCCAACCATCTTTCCAAATAATCAAACCACCTCTGATAGGTGGGCGGAGCGAGGTGGAGTAGAGTGTGGACCTTGCTTGACCTCTTAGTAGAGTGTGGACCTTGCTTGACCTCTTTCTTCGTTTTTGCTTAGTTTACTGTCACGAAGTTTGTCTCATAGGATGAGAGATAACAGTCTGAGTCCTCCCTTATATGACTTAGTTTTTCTCTTTAAATAGCCCTCAAGTGTCCTTGAAAGTCGTGCCCAAAAGAAACCCGAAGTGCCATCGGATATGGAATAAAATTATGGAGTCCCGATCCTTACTGAACCGAGCTGCGACCTCAACATGCTTAGTTGCAGTCCGGCAGCGGCAATCAAGGATCAAAATCTCTATAAAGTCTAGTTAATGCACAATGACGGAGAAAACACTAATCTCCGTACTAATTTGAGAAGACAATATAACGTGTTCAAATATAAGATTAAGCTTGAAAAGAATGTATGAACGAAAATTTAATAGTCAAAGTTGTAATAATTAGATACAAGACCAATGAATCAAGACAATAAGTTGGTTAATTCAAAATCTCGACAAAGTCTATTTTATTGCACAACATACATAAGATAGAATGTTGGTCACAGAATCAAAAGTTTGCAATAAAAATCGAAAAACCAAAAAAACGAAATGCAGAAACAAAGAACACACAGAATTTTTCGCCCTTCTGGGTCCAGATGTTCAGCTTCAAAAGCTTACTCACCCGTTGAGCATCTACAAGTAGATTACGCTCGAATCCACTAAGAGTCGCAAAGAACAGTTCACAAATGTATGATTTCTTCACTAATGTTTTCTCTAGCCTCTCTATACAAAATCTTTCCTCCCAATCACTCAGTGTATACAAAATACACGATTAATATCACTAAGACATTTACGGAGATAAAAAATAGAAGATCTCAAGAAGATGAACCGAGAAATAAACACTTAAGAGAAAACGGAAGAGAAAACCCTAGAATAACAACAGTTCCAATTAAAGAATATAGAGAGAAGGGGTTATAAAAACAACCATTAAACTATCCAATCCAATGGTTCAAGACATGCCAGGTGAAAGGCCAAGATTACACAATTTAAACAAAGCAAATCGGTGGCCCAAGCACAGCAAAGCCCACAGACAAAAGAAAGACCCAAACCACATAATAGAGAGGCAGCCCAAACAACAATCTCCACCTTACTGATCTATTCTTGGTATTCTTTTGTGGATTCAAACATAAGTACTTGGTTTCATTTGCTCTAAGTTCATGTAAAAAGAAAAACAATCAGTTTTTTAAAATAATAATAATAAAGCAACTAAAGAAACTAACAAAATTCATTACCTTCAAGTTATATTCAGAATTTTCATGCAATTTCTGAATTTATTTAGAGGTAATACTTTGGTACCAAAATCAGCAGGGTTATATTCAGTTGGAAGATTAATCAGACTAATCAAACCTTTTTCAGACATATTTCTAACAAAATGAAATTTAATGTCAACATGTTTAGTCCTATCATGAAAAACAGGATTTCTACTTAAAAGAATAGCACTTTGGTTATCAGTATAGATCTTAAGTACTTCATTTATATAGCCAAATTCATTTAAAATACCCCTTAACCACATTCCCTCTTTGATAGCACCACAAGCTGCAATATATTAAGCTTCCGTGGAAGATAGTGCTACAATTTTTTTTAATTGAGATTTTCAACTAACACAACCATCACATCGAGTAAACACATAAGAAGATGTAGACCTTCTCTTATTAAAATTACCTGCAAAGTTAGAATCAGTGTATCCTTTCAGAATAACACCTTCATTACATCTTTGAAATTTTAATCTCAATTCAGTTGTACCTTTAAAATATCTTATCATCCATTTAATAGCCAACAAATGTGTTTATTAGCCATAAATCTACTAAGGATACTTATTCCATGAGCTAAGTCAGGTCTAGTATAAATCATAAGATACATAATAGAACCAACACCATTAGAATATGGTATTTTACTCATCCTTTCATGTTCTTCAGCAGTTTTAAGAGATTGTTCACTAGAAAGTTTGAAATGATTGCAATAGGCAAAGTCACAGATTTGCATTCAGTCATGGCAAATTTTTCAAGCACTTTATTTACATAAGAGTTTTGATTCACATATAAAATATAGTTTTTCCTATCTCTTTTGATTTCCATGCCTAAAATTCTTTTTGCTTGCCCTAGATCTTTCATTTCAAATTCAGCTTTAAGTTTTTATTTAACAGAATCAATTTTAGATCTATTTTGACAGGCAAGAAGCATATCATCAACATATAATAATAGGTAAATTGATTCAGGTCCTCCTGATCCTATGAAGAAAAAAGAGGAATCAAAATTACTCATAGAAATTCCAAATTCTGAACATAATAGTAAAACCTTTTATACTATTGCCTTGGAGCCTGTTTTAGGCTATATAGCGATTTCTTTAGCAAACAAACATGTTCAAATTTTGAATTTAGTTCAAAACCGTTTGGTTGATACATATAAGTGGTTTCTTCAAGATCACCATTTAAGAAGGCAGTCTTAACATCAAGCTGGTTTAATTCCCAGTTAAAATGAGCTGTTAAGACAAGTAATATTCTGATAGATGTATACTTTGCAACAGGTGAAAGAATTTCATTATAATCAATACCCTCTCTTTGTGTGAAGCATTTTGTTACAAGTCTGACTTTGTATCTTTTACCCAAGGTATTAGGTTCACCTTCTTTAATTTTATAAACACATTTACAATCTACAATCTTTTAATGTTTAGGTTTATCAACAAGAATCCATGTCTTGTTCTTATTTAAAGAGTCCATTCTTCTTGCATGGCTTCCAACCACAATTTAGATTCTTTCGTGTTAACAGCTTCCTCAAAAGTTACAGGTTCAGAATTAGTAGATTCTAGATCTGAATAGAAAGTCACAAATTCATCAGTATTAATTCTGGTAGAAGGAAACCCATTTCTTCTACCTCTGTCCCTGGCCAATTGATAATTTTCAAGAGAAGTATTTTGAAAATATTCCTCAGTTTCAGATTGGGTAGTCTACACTTCAATCAAATTATCAGGTTCAATATGCTTATATTCTTGATTTTCCAGTACAGTTCCTTTAACAAGAGTAGGATGATCAATATTTTGGTCTGAAGATGTTTTACAAGGAAACTGACTCTCATTAAAAACAACATTTCTACTAATGATGACCCTGAATCCATCCTTTTCTCTTACCCAAAGTCTATAACCCTTAGTTTCTTCTCCATAATCTAGAAAAATACATTTTTGAGATCTGGGTTCAAGTTTGCCTATATCTTGATGAGCATAGGCAGCACAGCCAAATACCCTCAGTTTGAAATAATATGGAGATTTTCAGACCATAAGTGTTCATGGATTTGAAATCAATAGCATTTGAAGGAATTCTGTTTATTAGATAAGTGACAGTTTTTAGGGCTTTTCCCCAATTTTTTTTTTTAGAAAATTAGAATTAAGTAACACAAACCTCACCTTTTCCAATAAGGTTCCATTCATTCTCTCAACACTACAATTTTACTGAGGAGTGTATGTTATTGTTCTATATCTCAAAATTTCAGATTCTTTGCAGAAGAGATCAAATTCATGGTCACAACATTTCAAACCATTATCTGTCCTAAGTGCCTTCACCTTTTGATTTGTGTGATTTTCAATCATAAGTTTTCTTTGCTTAAATTTTTGAAAAGTGTCAGATTTGTTTTTCAAAAGAAAAGTCCAATTTTTTCTTGAGTAATAATCCACAATTAACAGATAGAATCTAAATCCACTTAAAGTGTTTACAGAGGCAGGACCCCACAGGTCTGCATGTAAATTCTTAAGGATTGAAGTTGATTTATGAATTCCAGTTTTGAAAGGCAGTTTGTATTGTTTTCCAACAACACAGTCTTCACAGAATTTAAGACTTTCAATATTATCCTTTCCAAAATATTTCAATTTATTTAAAATCATTAATCACTTTTCACTAATATGGCCTAGTCTTCTATGTCAAATTAGGCATTTATCATCATGAGTCTTCACAGCTGCAGAGTTGTTACCAACTAGGAGTTCAACTGTAGTGTGAAGATTCCATTGGATCTAGGAGAAGAAATTATTTCTTTTGAGTTAAGACTTATTTTGGCAAGACCTTTATGAATCCTTATTTCATATTCATCATCCAGTTGCCCTAAAGAAATTAAGTTTCTTTGAAGATTAGGAACATATCTTGTCAGAGACAGTTCTAGAGTGTGGTTATTTTCTAATAGTAGCTTAAGGTTTCCAATGCCTTTAATTTGACAGGTCATATTGTTACCCATTTGAATTTGACCATCACTTAGATCATTAAAATCAGTGAACCAATCTTTAGTATGACACATATGAAAGGAACATCCAGAATCAAGCACACATTTATTCAGGTTCCGTTTAGTTGTAGTAATAAGGACAATTCCTTGTATTTCAGATTCATTATTACAGGCAATATCTAGAGACCCATCGGTATTAAATTTTCCTTTCATATCAGATATTTTCTTGAAGCGATCTTTTATGAGATGTCCAGTCTTGCCACAATAGTAACATTTTCTGACTTGCAACTTAGGTTTAGGTTGGTTCTTATTCTGATTTCTGAACTTAGAAAATTGTGGTTTTCCTTTCTTATTAGTGTTAAAGTTGCATTGATTTCATTTCTTGTTCTGATTAATTTTCTCCCTAATGTTCAAGCTTTCTCCAAACTTAGAATCTTTAACTTCAGTTTTTAATTTTAGTTTCTATTTCTTAGAGATGATATCACAATATCAACAGTAAGTTCAGTTCTCCCATACTCCAAAGTATTTCTCAGTTCTCCGTAACTATCACCCAGAGCATTTAACAGAGCAACCACTTGTTGATCTTCAAACAATTTTTCATCACAATCAGTTAATTCTTGAACCAATCTAGTGAATTTGTCAATGTTTTCTTCCAAATTGGAGGAATCTAAAATTATAGAATTGTCTTAGGAGATAACATTTGTTGGGCATTGATTTAGTTAGATAGAGATATTCTAATTTGGTCCAAAGACCCTGTGTATTGGTAGTTTCTCCAACCTTTCTAATTACAGTATAGATAGATGAAGAAATATAGAACTCCAGACAAACTCATCTAACTCCTATCTCCTACAGATACTAAATTCGGGAGGCCAAGTCCCATCAATAGCAACATCACACCTCTGTTGTAACAACAAAGCCCTCATTTTCTGACTCCACAAACTAAAATCCCCAGTCCCTCTCCAAACTTCTACCTCAAATTTATGTGCAGTGGTCATGATAACAAACAAATTCATAGATTCAAGTTTATGTATCACACAGAGTACAACAAACATAGACAGTGTAATGAAAAATAATAGCATAATACTTATTTGATCAACAAGTAGAAATATATTGAAATAGATTGTCAGTTTGACATGTTTAAGGAGTGATAACCCTTTAATCCCCTACTCCCTCAGATTCCCATATCCTCAAATAAGATCTTGGACAAATGAAAGCAGAGGAGGATTAATTACCTTAATAACCAAATCAAAGACAAACAATGCAGATTAATAATTAGTTCAAGAAATGAAAGGAGTGGAGAGAATTATCCAGAGCTGAAATGTTAGTGTTTCAAAAAAGGAGAAGCATTATAGGAAAGTACCAGAACCGGTTCAATTATCCAGAATAGAGCACAAAGCATCAATGAGTCACAGCAACTCAGTGTGACTAGAAGTGAGTCAAATAGAACTAACAGAAATCGGAGTGAGTCAACTCAACTCACTATCACTCAGAACAAGTTCTCAAAAAACCAACACTCAGTAACGAGTTACAACCAAAGCACCAGAAACTTAGTATGAAAGAACAAGATTTTTAAAGATCATTTCAAACAAGTTACGTTTTTCACAAGAAAAATCACAAATCAAGAAATCTTGATGGTCAGACACTAAGAATCAAGAGTTTTCAAAAGTAGATCCAATCAAGAATTGGATCAAAGGGTAATAGTACTAAAAATTTCAGAAACCACAATTTGTTTTTCAAAATAAACAAAAAAAAATTTGAAAAACATACAGATCTGCAAATCGAATCAACTGTAAACCCTAATCCTTACTTTAAAGGAGGCTCTGATACCACTTGTTATGAAATCAAAAGTTCGCAACAAAAATCGAAAAATCAGAAAAAACGAAATGCAAAAACGAATAACACATAGAATTTTTTGCCCTTTGGGCACGAATGTTCAGCTTCAAAAGCCCACTCACCCGTTGAGCATCTACCTAGTAGATTATACTCGAATCTACTAAGACAAATAATAGTTCCCAAATGTGTGAAGAAATCCACTAATGTTTTCTCTAGCCTCTCTATACAAAATTCTCTTCACAATCACTCAGTGTATACAAAATACACGATTAATATCATTAAGACATTTACAGAAATAAAAAAGAGAAGATCTCAAGAAGATGAATATAGAGAAAAACACTCGAGAGAAAACGGAAGAGAAAACCTTAAAATAGCAACAGTTCCAATCGAAGAATCCAGAGAGAAAGGGGTTATAAAAACAACCCTTAAACTATCCAATCCAACGGTCCAAGACATGTCATGTGAAAGGACAAGATTACACAATTTAAACAAAGAAAACCGGTGGCTCAAGCACAGCAAAGCCCACAGACAAAAGAGTGGCCCAAACAAGAGAAGAGAGAGGTATTCTAAACAACATAGAAAACAAGGTAAAATGTTATGTAAAAGATAAAGCTTGAAAAGAATGAACAGGTGAATAATATTGAAAGTTGCTTATAGAAATGAGACCAATAAATCGAAAAACGATAGTTGGTTCATTCGAAAACTTGACAAAGTTCATTTTACTACACCACGTAGTGAAAAGAACCCATATTTGTACTGATTTCAGAAAATAAGTAAACATGTTTAAGTGTAAGACCACGCTTAAAAAATATGAACGGGTGCATATTTAATAGTCGAAGTGGCTTATAGATGTGAAATCGAATTTAAAGATTATAGTTTTTCATTCTTAATCTCGATGAAATCTATTTCATTGCACAACGGAGGAGAATTTTATGTGGCTCTGCGTGGATTATAACAGAATTCTATTGGTTGGTTATTTGAATGGACTTCTTTACTCCTAAACACAGTTATCAAAATTTGGATAATTAATTTGGTTCACTACTAAATAAATATTTTTTTTTAATTTACGAAAAGGACTTCTTTTTTAATAGTACACGGTAGAATCCAATGCTATGTAGTTGACTCCAATTAGTATGACAATAAGGTTAATATGTTATATTTGTATTTGAAGATTAACAAGAAAATATTCGACACATGTAGTGAATTTTTTATTTAAAAAATTAAATTGGCTTATAAGTTAAACACCGTCCCAATGAAATTGGAAATAAAAAGAAAAATAAAAAAATCAGACCCCCCCCCCTTAGGTCTCTCACCCTCATTCGCACATCGACCAATCGTGTCATTTCTTTATCTTATTTTATTTATTTTTTACAAGCACCAGAAAAACAAATGCACTGACGAGTCTATGCAAAGAATGTAATAAAAGTATTATTGTCTCAACAAATTTTTTTTGTTTTAAATAACTAAAATAGACTGTTTTTGTTAGCTAATTTGAGGGACGAGTTATCGAAATAAAAATAAAGAGAATAACTACTCAATTTTTATGTGGTCATACGTGGATTAGAATAGATTTCTATCATTTAGGTATTTGAGAAGTAACGACGTTATTAAGATTCCTAGTGGGCCAAAGGTACACATAAAGGCATATGAAAACAAATAATGTGATTTGAAATGTAATTTATAAGCAGCCTCAAAAAATTGGATCACTAATGCATTTTTTTTAAAATTTGAATTTTTCAGCAAAAAAATAATTGGAGCGTTAAAAACATTTAATCAACTCAAAACCAAATATGTTGACATAAGAATTAGTTAGTTGTATTTCTATTAGAAAATCCAACAACAACAAAGTTAGAAGCGAATATAAATTAAACATGGCGTGATAAAAATTTTGTTTGCGTCAAATGTTTAATAAATATAGCACATTTGGTCGAACATAATAATAAAAAGTTCATGTATTTGATCTTAAACTTATGCACAAGAAAACTTAATTTGTTGTTCTATCGAACTATCTAACCAATGAAAATTCATTTCAGAAAACATTATATGCTGCCTTAATTAGTCGACAACAAAATGTTTGATATGTGCCATTACTATTTTTTATCATCAACAACTGATTGATTTTCTGAAAAATCTATCAAAAAGTTTCATGTTCGACACAATGAGATATAAAGAGACAGCCTGATCAATCGATCGAAGAAAGAATTTAACCACACAACCATCTTTTTGAAAAATAATTGTTTTACATCTTTCGAATAGAACGTTGGTTACATGAGCTTATTAAGCTGGATTAGAAGCGATGCGTGCACTCACCTTCCACTTGTTGGCCAATAGTAGGTGGCAGTCGACAGTTTAATCAAGCTAGCTCTCGTAACAAATTTGCTGCCTTGGTTGATTTGATAAACAATTTCTATCAAGCATAGAGTAAAACCTTTTGTCCTTAACTTAATTACGTGACAAGGTAAAGTGTAGAGTAGCCTTGCTGATGCGATCCATTAAGATTCGGTACATTAGTATTTGACATATCTTTTCTTAGTTACTAATTATTAATTGATGTTTGTAAATGACTCTTTTACTCGTCAAGGAGTGAGCAATAGTAATGACTCAAAACACTATGTGATTTAGAAGGTGATCTCTTGTAATACTTGATGGTTATGGTGGCAATATATCTTAGCTATTGGATACTCGAATATTTCTCGATCCAAAGCTTACAAGAATTTGATTAAAAAGTTGTAAAATGGTCCGACTACTTTATGCTTACTTCTCATGTCTTCTCATATGATTTCTTAGCTAAAAAAATAATTTTTTAAAATTTTGACATGGGTATTCATGTAATTTCACTCATGCAAAATTATCCTTAATTTTCCAAATGAAGGGCTGTGCTTCCTCACAGTCACCTACAAAAGATAAGGTTTATAAGGAGGAATGCCACGTGGCAACCCACGATACTCCCCAAAGGATAAGCAGCAATCCATTTCTAACACTCCAATATGTGGCCTCAAAATCGAAATGTCATTGAACATGAGATCCAACGGTCAATTGCCATCAAAATTTAGCAAGATTGAATGAAGGACCTTTGGATGAAAATCCAATACTAGCCAACGGAACACGGAGGTAAATTTGCATATATAGGGTGAGATAGAAGCACAGTATATTATCACAATAAGTTCATTTTGTGTGTTAAGTGAACCAAACAAGAACTAAAAATGGCTGCCTCAATGGTTTCCACCGCGGCCGTTGCTGCCGTCAACCGTGCCGCCCCGGCTCAAGCCAGCATGGTGGCTCCTTTTACTGGCCTCAAGTCCACTTCGGCTTTCCCCGTTAGCCGCAAGAACGTCGACATTACATCCATTGCCAGCAATGGTGGTAGAGTGTCTTGCATGAAGGTATTCCAAGACAACTACCAATATATTAGGTTTACGTGCTTTAAAAAAAAGTTCCTACTGTAATTTAATTCGGAGAAGTGTTTCTGTCCCAATAATTGTAGGGTTAGTACGATTTTTACTTGATTTGAAATTAGATATTCATTAAACATCATTAAATTTTCCAAATGAAATAGAGGATATATGTGGATTTACTCTGCAGGTGTGGCCACCAGTTGGTTTGAAGAAGTATGAGACTCTTTCTTACCTTCCCAATCTCACTAGGGAACAACTCCTCAAGGAAGTCGAATACCTTCTCCGATCGAAGTGGATTCCTTGCCTCGAATTCGAGTTGGAGGTCAATACCCTAAACCTAAACATTCTTAATTCAACTCGATCGAGGAATAGATAATTAATAAATTTATCATATCTAAGTATTATACAGTCTAACGTATTTACCAAACATATTGTATATTCATTGATTTGATCTTGAAAACTATGTTGATGGGATATTTGCAGCACGGATTTGTGTACCGTGAGAACAATAGGTCTCCGGGATACTATGATGGACGATACTGGGTGATGTGGAAGCTGCCCATGTTTGGATGCACAGATGCAGTGCAGGTGTTGAACGAGTTGGATTTGTGCGTCAAGGAATACCCTAATGCCTTTGTTCGGATCATTGGATTCGACAACGTGCGTCAAGTGCAATGCATTAGTTTCATTGCCTACAAGCCAGAAGGATACAACTAAAATGACTCTCATTTAGTTTGTAATTTTCTTTCTTTCATGCAGAATTTTTTTTTGTGTTAATTTGCTTTCAAAATTTGTATTTGTCGAATTTCCGATGCAACATAATGGAATTTATGAGGATTTTAATAAATATATAAAGTCCGTTTTTCATTGTATTAAATTTATTTTGCAATTCAAATATCTCCAATCTTTAATAGTTAAAAAATTTATGTCTAAGTAAATAAAGTTTTCTATTCAAATTCCACGGTCATCCAATTATAAGCATTTAGTATATTCAATTAACATAAGAGGAGACATGATGTTCTCTCTCCAACTTAAATTTTTTGATGTAATACAGTGAAGATTCTGTGTTGCGTTAGCATAATGCATTTGTTAATTAGTGTCTCAATTGTTGCGAAGAAAATTTGTGAGCGATGCCCAACATTTCATTAGTCAAAGATATTTAGGCTGGGGCATCTACAGGTCTATATGAGCATTTCAATACTTGAAATCATTCATTACATTTCGAGTATTTCATAAATGGAATCATTCTGATCCTTATAATAATTGGAACTAAATCCAAACTCGAAATGTCAATTCCGATTAGGGTTCGATTCTATCCTTTTTTTTTTTTTTTTGAATATACATTTCATAAACACTTTAACAGGCCTTTCGATACATATGCCAACACGCTACTACTCAAAAAAATTAGTGCAAGGTTTGCCTTTGATATAAGTTCACAAGTCAAGCAAAGCATAGCAAGCGAAAAACGAACTTATAATTGAGAAACCTTGAATCGATTTCTAAATCATTATGAAGCTAAGGTTGCAAAGGGAGAAAAATATAAAGATTAATAAATAAAACTTTTAAAAAAATGAAGATTTACCTCCTTCACTATAACATATAGTTTGCAAATTTGAATAGAAATAATAAGTATCTTAAATAGATAAAACTGTTAGATGATGACTTCAACTAAACCTTGAATAGAAGATCATTGGTATCTTGAAATGGTTATAAGAATTTAGTGGTTTGGCAAACAACCTGTTTTTAATATGGTTATAAGAAGAAACTTGACAAATTATCAACTTGTTTTTTATTTAAGTGGTTTGTCTAAATTTTTGTGAATCAAAGCATTGAAACACCAGCATTAGTGTCTTTGTTAGTTCAAGTTCCAATAAAACCAACAATAGCTAAATTACAAATGTGATTCATAATCAACAATAAACAATCATAACTTATACACACTTAAAAAAGCACTATCAAACAATCACTAAATTACAAATTTGATACATAAACAATAACAAACAATCACTTGACAACACGGACCCGTACCAAATGATTCGCCAAGAACCGATCTGGACCCAGTCAGTTCACGATTTTCAATTTGGATTCCTTTATTTTTTGAACCTCCGATTTCGGTCTGGAGGTTTTGTTTCGATTAAAATGTCCACTTCTAATGATATTTGACAATGAAAATGAATCAATCTTGTAAAGAGGAGGGTGTCGTAAGATAAATATAGATAAATAATCATTTTTATATCCAACCCTTACGTGATAATTTAGTCTCTCATTTTGGAGGAAAAAAGAAAAAAAAAATGGTTTTGATGGGAGATATGTCTTCATTAGTTGATGGCTTATCTTTTAGCCACCACCGAAATATGGATAAGAAAACCAGAGAATTTTGTGGTGGATGTATGTCATTGTTATTGAATTATTGTTAGGTCAAATATTAATTATTTCTATTTTGTTCTCATTGACTCTTTTATGAATCCAAAAATATCAACGAACGATCTTTTCTTTTCTTTTCCACACTACCACAGAATGTGGCTATGACAAAAGGAAAAAATGTGTCACTTAAAGCAACGATGTCGTGGCACTTAAATTTATTGTTGATTTGTAAAAAATAAAATTAGCAACGGAGAAATTCTCTCTAAATGTCCCTAGCAAAAGAAAAGAAAAAAAATATCGTCCCAAGATGACTCAAAAATATTGAACCACTTCATATATATAAGTAGGTATCAACAACAGATATAAAAAAATAAAAAAAGAAAAACACTAAAGTGGAGTTTTTATTTATTTATTTATTAATATCTAAAAATAAATAAGCTGAAAATACAAACATTTTATGTACCCTTGTTACAATCTCGTCATGTTTCATTCAAGTACTTCGTAGGTGCATTCTCTCTTTCATAGTTACTCTCATCCCTGGAATAAATTGGCCTGAAACCGGTCTTAAGTATATCCCACTTGTTTTCTTATTTCCAAAATGTATGTCCTCAATAAATGTCCAAAATAAAGGTCTTAAATGCCCCCAATTTTTTGACCAAACATATTCTAGATGGTATTTATGACAATCGTGACATATTAGAGCATATCTGATTAAGTTTAAAAATTATTTTTTATTAACTTACTTTTTGAAAAACTAAATTTTGTCAATCATTTTTTGTTTTTAAATTACATTTGACAAAAAAAAAAAAAATAAAAAAAAAAAAAAGAGAGTAAAAGTAGTTTTTACTTGTTTGTAACATAAGAATGTAATTTAAAAAAAAAAAAAAAAAAATCACACTGACATGCTCACACGATGTACATAAATTCATACCATATTTTAGTTGTACATAGCGTCCTCAATCTTAGCTAATAATAGCATATCCCCAAAATATGGACCATTAACAAAAATTGTTGTGTGAATGTAAGGCAATGACTAAATATATTTACATCATAATTTTCAATAACTAGACTGCATTTTAATTGTATTAAAGGTCCATAACCTTTACACTTTAGCATATTTATGCTTCTAACTTTTTCTTATCACATTCTTATTCTCAAATTAACATAAAGTGTTCTTAATTATGATCCTCTTCAAAAAAAATTTTAAGATAGAATAAAAAGACTCATTTGCCAATTGTATTATAAATAAAATAAATAAATAATAATACTAAAATGAGATTACATATTTGACCATCATTTTAAAGCACATTAACAGTATTTTTGTACAAACAAAATTTTCTGATCAAAAAAATATTAAAAATAAGAATGGTATAAAGAAAAATAAAGCATGTAAGTGTAACAATGAATAAAGGTTAATGATGTTTTATGTAATTAAAATGTGGTGTATTTAAAATGAAGTTGTGTGAATATAACCACCTAATTCCCCATTTTAAAAATTTTAGAAAAAAATATATTACCCATTTTATCCCTCTACCTTTGTATTTCTTAATACGTATCATTTTTAATAAAAACGGCAATGGGCCTTTGTACGAAATGACTCTGGGACTCGGTCCAAGTGATGAGCATCGAAAATTAGGCTTGAATTTTATTGCTGGCCCACGGAAAAGATCAAATTGTTGGCCCAATCACCCAACTTTTCATAAAGTGAAATTTACTAAAATAGCCTGTGCTCGGGCATACAAGATCCTATTATATGAACTTTCACTTATAGCACCAATTTGGATAAGTTCGAGTATTGGTAAAGGAGAGCTAGCGATGAAACAATAAAATTTTATAATTGAAAATATCTCCAAAAAGTTGATTGTGGTTATTTATTCCTTTTCAAGAAAAAAAATCTTTAAATCAATAATTCTCTGTTAGGAGTGAAAATCTTGAATACTGAAATGGAGGTCGAGATATATTTGTTTAAAATTTATTTTCTTCATTTGATCTTGGCGAAAGCATCTGAGCTAAGAGGTGAGATTTTGATTTTTTTTTTTTAAATCTTAAGTTGAACAATGATTTCCATTTTTTTTCTTTTTTAACGTTTTGGGCTTTATATCAATATATTTATTCTATATTCCTCTGAATTTTCATTTTCCTTAAGTTTTATATTTTTGGAAAATGATGGAAATAATGATTATATATATTTTAAACTTACTTGAAATAATCAAGGAAATCAGTCCTGATTAAATATATATTTAAACTCATTTCAAATTTTGAGGCACCCCATAAATTTATCGACCAATATATTTATATGAGATATCACCGGTGGATTATAAGATGAACATCAATGCTTATTAAATTATTTATATATATACACTTAATCATTGAAATGATACTAATCATCATTGGTATATAATTTTGAACTATATATATTGTAAGGCCCAGATCACACTAGCTCTGTCAACGAGTCGAACCACGAGTCGGAACTCGAAGATCGGGCTTGGCTCGAACTTTTTTGGGCCAGAGTCAAGCCGAGTAAAAGCTCGGTCGAAAAATGAGGCTCGACCTGAGCTTTTGGCTCGAGCCTTAGCGGGCCGAGCCGAGCCCTACTCGAGCCGACTTGATTTTTTTTTTTTAATAATAGCTACCTGCACAAAGCAGGCAGCCAAGCAGGCTGCTACAGTAGCCTTGTGCAGGCACAAGTTATGTTTTAAATTTTTTTATTAAACGGGCCGGCCCGGGCTCGGGCTGATGCTCCAAAATGGGGCTCGACCTAGGCCCGGGCTTGGTTCCACTGAGCCAGAGCCGAGCCCGACTCGAGTTTTTTCCGAGCAAAGCTCGAGCCGACGAATTTTTTTGCCATCCCTAGACCACACATAATATAAGAATCGAGATACAAGAATAATCGAAAAACAAACTGAAAGTAAACTGCGGAAATTAAAATGAACACAAGGAATTGTTTCGGCCTTAGCCCCGGAGGTTCGGTAACCGCTTTTAACACCTACATCCCCCGTTGAGCATCGATATAAGGAATATGCTCAGATACACCATAAACAGCCTCAAAATGGCAACGAAAATTACAAATGTTGAAGATACTAAAAATAAACTGCAGAAATTAAAATGAACATAAGGAATTGTTTCAGCCTTAGCCCCGGAGGTTTGGTGACCGCTTTTAAGACCTACATCCCCCGTTGAGCATCCAAGAAAATGATTATGCTCAGTTGCATTAAAAACAGCTCAAAATGGCAACGAATGTTACAAATGTTTAGAGAGATAAGATATGAGACTTATCTCTCAAAATAGAATGATAGATCTACCAAGATTCATCAAGAAATTTTCACATAACCCTTCGAACAAGCACCAAGTAATCACATCAGAGAAATCTCTCAGATCCTCACAGTATTCACATAGAATATTACAGTCCTATGTCTCACAATGCCATGTTCTTTACAAAAATTATTGAATTCATAATTACAAAATTCTAAACCATTATCTGTTCTCAAGATTTTTATTTTAAGACCAGTCTGATTTTCCACTTGTGTTTTCCATTCCTTGAAAACGGAAAAAGTCCCATCCTTAGATTTCAGTAAAAAACACCCAAATTTTTCTTGAGAATTCATCACTTATAAGCAAGTAATACTTGAAACCAGATAAGGCAGACACAGAAGCAGGTCCCCACAAATCAGCATGCAAGTACTCAAGTTTTTGTTTAGATTTATGTGTTCTAGTTGGAAAATGAAGTTTAACTTGTTTTCCTATAATGCATTGTTCACAAGAACCAAATTCACCAATGTTTAATTTTCCAAAAACACATTTTGATTTCAGAAAATGCAAACTCTTTTTACCAATATGACCAAGTCTTTCATGCCAGTGTTTAGCCAAAGTAAAGTTTTCAGATATGCCAAAAGCAGTCAGGCCCAATAAAGGCTTAGCCTTTAAGTAATACAGACCATGTCTTTTAGGAGCAGAAATAATGAAGTCATTTCCCCTAAGAATTTTGATATATCCTTTCCCCATATTAATGTTAAACTCCATANCTTGCCCTCCTTTGATTTTTACAAAGTCAATAAAACAGTTTTTGCTTGGGCACATATGAAAAGAGCAGTCTGAGTCAAGTATCTATTCATCACTAAATTTCTTCCTAGCACTTACTAGGACTAAACCATTTTCAGTTCTAGTTTTAGTGTAAGCCAAAGTAGTGCTACCTTCTTCAAAACCTTTTTCTTTTGTTTTATTTTTTCTTTTTAAAGCAATTTTTAGCAAAATGACTAATTTTATATCAATAATAACATTTCTTGCCTTTAGCATTATTCTTGGTCTTATTCCTATCAGTGCACCTTTTATTCTCTTTTGAAAATTTGGATGAAAATCAGATTTACCAAAGGTTTTTTCTTTGGACAACAAGCTTATTCCAGTATGACTAGAACTTGACTCAGCTTTAATTTCTTGTGCCTTATTCTTCAAAGCATTGATTATTATATCAGTACTGAGTTCACCTCTGCCATATTCTAGGGCAACTTTAATGTTCTTATACCTGTCACTTATGGAGTTTAACAAAACTATAGCCAACTGATCTTTTGAAAGTTTTTCATCACAGTTGGTTAAGTCTTGGGCAAGTTTTTTTAAATCTATTCAGGTTTTCATCCAA
>CAIGRP010080500.1:0-17331 GCA_903798385.1 Fraxinus cuspidata | reverse complement strand
TTAAATATTAATAAACGATCACGCTCTTACGATGTTGACCGGCCAACGTCCGTCCGGGCTGAACTACGATGCTGGGTCCGCCACTGGTGGCTGCCTTAAGCTCCCGGCGGATCCAGCACGGGCGGCCGCAGGGGGCTGGCCAGGTACTGGGTCCGCCACTGCCTCCAGAAATACTTATCCAGGTTTAGAATAAGTTACATTTTCCAGTACAAAATTTCTTAATCACATGGCTATCTATTAATCGATATTTGTTACAGCCAACAATTCTATTATGCATCATTATGTTCTTCAGACACAACATATCCAGGTACAAGGTACACCTGCAATTCCTTTCAAGGNCATGGCTATCTATTAATCGATATTTGTTACAGCCAACAATTCTATTATGCATCATTATGTTCTTCAGACACAACATATCCAGGTACAAGGTACACCTGCAATTCCTTTCAAGGTTCATGCCACACATTTTCGGCTTGCCGGGCTTATAAGAAATTTGAGACCATATCAAGTATTTCCACTTTGTTCAAATCGAAACCAGATAATTTACTTATCATCTGAACATTAATGTATCGAATTCATCTTGGATTCTTGAAACGGGCCAAGAAGTCCTCGTTCCAATCACTTGTTCCGGTACAGGTCAGTTCTTCCAGGCAAATATAAAACTACACTTTACCTGAAAATATAACACTGTCAGAAATTACTAGTACAATATTTGAAGGTTCAGTAAAATCAATTACACTGGAAGGAGAGCATTTTCCAGGATTAAACAGTCTTCGTGCTGATTCTACTCTTTGTGTACCTTTGAAGTGTGCTTGTCCTGATAAAATCTATAGGAATTCAGGGGTTAGGTACTTTGTCACATACCCTTTTATTGAATGGTACAAAAAAATTGAGTCTTTTAAGTTTAATATATCAGTGGAGGAAATATGGAAAGCTAATAATTTAGATCCTACAACTACTGTTTACCCCAACACAACTGTTTTAGTACCCCTGAAAGCAAAACCATTCATCAATCTCAACATTCCAGATTATGACTGCAACGACTTAGGCCTCGTGCTTAGTCGTTAACTTACGTACTATTCGCTTTGGGAGAAATTGGGCCATCTTATCTTACTTCTATCGCGTCATCAAGATTCGAACATTTGACCTTTCTCTTAAAAACTATTTAAATTGAATCCTGATACCAATTGTGTAAACTTGTTTAGCAGAGGCCTTATGTTTAGCAGTATTGGCTAGTTCATGCGTTGAAGAAAACCCTCTGCATAGGACATCAATGGATGATCTCATTAAAATTCTAGCAAGAATGGTTTGATTGAAGACAGAAAAAACTGACACTGATGCATCTCGAATAACACACAGGTGGACTCTGAGCGTCTTGTTTGATGCTGGATGCATACCAGACCCACATGACCGAAAAAGTTCTAATGAATACTCTTGTTGAGTATCTAGCGCATCAGTATATGGTTAGTGTTCTACAACTTCGTAATTAAGAAAGTAAGAATACTATGCTCGATCAGTTATTTTATGGAAAATGACTGCTATTATTTTCCCTGTTAGTGAGCCTGTTACCTGATATGAAAGATTCTTACAAGAAAAATTGATCAAGTGTTAATCTACCGTGCTATTTCACGTAACCCAATTATTTAAACAACAATTAAATACCATCTGATTTTGTTAAAAATAAGATTTTTAGTAAATTTTGATAAAAGTTGATGAAATGTATAATTAAAAAATTGTATGACCCATAAAATTTGTAGTTAAAATTAATACTTATATTTTCATCAACTTTTTAGCTAAATTCACAAGNTAAATTTTAATAAAACGAAGTTGTGGATCTCATTTGTATAGAAGGTTTCTCTTCCTTAGCAGAAAATTTAAGCCAAAGGGTAGCAATTCCTCATTAATCTATTGAATCGTGGTTTACAATTATAGCTTCCATTCTTGTTTCCTGGCGGAAATTCAGGTCTTATGTTCTATAGGTAGGGAGGTTTTTGGTTCTCAGGTTGGAGTTGGAGATGAAGTTGTGTGATTAAAATTAATTATTGACTTTAATTATATTTTTATCAAATTTTTTAGCTAAACCAAATGAACTAAATTAAATTGAACTTACAATTACCAAATCTTGTTAAAAGAGAAACTAATCAACGGGTAAGTCTTGTGTATAACGTGTAATCTACAGTTCCATTACTCGTAATCCTATCATTTGAAAACTCATAACATGAAATAAAGTTGAACATATAATAAATCCAAGCCCAAAAGTTGATTATTTAAGACAATCACGATGAAAAAGGCAGACTAGAAAACTTTATTTACGGTTTGAACGTGGTCATTCATCCAGTGGCCCCAGCTTTTCCAAAAAGATGCATCTTTTGATATGATAGAGTAAGATTATGGGATAAAATTTTGTGGTGAATGAAATTTTGCAATAATTCATGTAGAGAAATAATTTTGGGTCAGTCTGAATGTTTTAAGCCCCTGTTTGGTGCACATTTTTTCTCCAAGATAGCATTTTTTTTTTTGTTTTTTGATATGATGATGAATATGTGATTGAAAAAGAAGGAATATTTATTGATATGATGGAAAATATTATTTTATTGAAGAATGTGTGCTTGAAAATGAGTAGAAGAATGATGAAAATGAGTAGAAGAATGATAATGAAAAAATAATGTGGCCGAAAGAGGGTGCAAAATTTAAAATCTATTTGGAGGGTATAATTGATACAAAGGGGGTGGCCGAACGATTAAGCACGGATTTACCATGAAGAGATTATGCAACTAGAAAAAGAGTGTTTGCCACAATTTCAGCACCCAAAGTCTCGTTTATTTTAAAATCTAGAGGTGTTGATGCAGCAAATTAATAGGCTACTACGATGGCGTGAGAGTGAAATAGTTGTGGAGTCGATGATGGAGGAGGACTCTGATGACAATGATAACCTTTTCTATCTCATATTCGGACATAACTTGATTAAAATTTGTTTGGAATTGATAGAATCTTACACGTTATTGTTGCTGTTCACTAAAGTTAACTCCAAGGAAGCTTGTGTAAATACCACGACATGTCCTTTATCTTTTAGTTCTGTTTGTAGCTTTTTGGTTCGAATAATAATACCCTTTTGGCCCCATTCCATTATTCCTTTACAAGCTTTATTTTTTTGTATTTTGAGATGTTATCTGCTCAATTGTCTTTTATTACCTACTACCTTTTCTGATTGATCGCAGAAAGGTAAAACTAATTATTGTCAATTCAAAATGGGGAATATTGGTTGCCCAATCCATTCTCCACTTCGCACGTATGAAGCGTGTAGGACACTTGCTCGCAATGTATATCTTCCGATATTAAAAAAAAAAAAGTTCTTAGACGGCATAACAATAGAAATAGGCATGAAAATAACGTCTTTATCCCTCTAACCCCCAACTCGAACAGCTTTTACTGAGAGTTGAAAGTGAAAAAGAGAAAAATAAAGGGTGAAAATGGGGTATTTATAGGGGTAAGAGGAAGGTCAAAGGATGTGCAATCCTGTCCTTTGGATCATGCCAAGTGTCAACCATCCAACGTTGTTCGTTTGCTACCCTACACGCGTCAACACGTGTCAAACACCCAGCTGTTATGCACAATCAGCCCAATAAGTTCGATCTCGAAAGAAATAGGCATGAAAATAACGTCTTTATTATTTCACAATGAATAAATGGAAATGATGATTAAGTCCAAAGAAGATGGAGTCATATGGATTCCCAATCTCTATATATGGTAATAATGTAAATAAATAATAATACTTAGTGAAAAAAAAAATTCAGGCTCCTATCTAATCTCTTGGTCTATAGAGTTTTATAGAACGCTGATTTACAGGTTGGATTGGTCTTGCATTAGTCTCCGACTCCTGTCATCATGAAAGTTGTAAGAAATCACAAAAAGGAAAAGAAAATCAGAATATATACAAATTTTTCTCTAAAATGTAAGATTTCTACAAAAAATTTGCATATGTAAATTTAGTGATTATAGAAACTCACATCGTGTACAGCTCCGCGAATCAATTTTACTTGTTCTCTTGTAACGGTCCTTACCTGATAGAATTTCAAGATACGATTAGAGAGTTTTTGACATGTTTGTCATGTTGGACTAAGCAACAATTGATAGGACTAAGAAATAAAAATAAGATGATATCTTTTTTTGTCCTATACAATGTTGTCGTCCAGTAATTAGCGAGAGAGATGGAGCTTACCTTTCTCACAATTGTCCAACTAATATCTTGAGTGCAAGGAGGAACTGTAAGTGAACCAATGTACCTGTAGTACTTTCTACTGCCTAATTTGATAAGTTTTGGGTCAATAACACCCACTGCTCTCTCTACGTTATGCGTATCAACAAGAGCTTCCAAATCTTGCTTCATCTAAAATAATTAAAAATCAATTTAAAAAATCGATTGAAGATGCGCAAACAGACGCAAAGTTTAATTTATCGTCAATTACCATAGACAAGAAGGAATCAGGGCGCCCAATTTTGTACATAATTCCAACCACAGCAGTCCTGTTATCCATGCTCTCATGAACCAAGTGAACCTCCATATCGAACCTGTCGGTGAGTGTTGTATACATTTCTTATATCATTAAAACAATTTGATTAAGAAAAGGATTTTTTTTTTTGGAAAAGAAATATACTACCTCTTGCCATTGAGAGTGTGTTCAGAAGGTGAATGCCAGTGACATTGTTTAAGCTGATATAGTGTACCATTTATCTGAACACTCCCTGCTCCAGCTTCCCATCTTAACTGCATTCATAAGTACTTATTTCAATAAATAAGAAAACCCTATATAAGATTGTGAAAGAAAAAACTGGACAATATGCTGAAGCTGCAATCATCTTCTGAACTGTGTTAATATAAAACCGGTTTTTGCAATGATTAACGTCTACACAATGTAACAGGATTACTGGTGGAGCTAGGCCACGAGGAACGTACTGTTGAGAAATTATTTAATTTGTCATATGGGCCAACATATTAATTAATTGTGTATAGAAATAATCTTAAAGTTAAGCCCAAAATTAAAGTGATCTAATGAAGAATTAAGTAATTGGACTTTGGACATATATATAAAGTGTGAGCCGAATTATATGTGTAGAAATCGAATTCATTAGAATTTGTATTTGATGATGAGCCGAATACATGTGGAAACTATATATAGGGTTATGATCCCCAATTCATGTGCAATTTTCTTATTCTTTGTGAGTGGAGCAATTAAATTGAAGAATAAGAAATCGAGATTTCATGATTTAATATTCATTATTCAAGATACAAAATTGATTAATGTATGTTTCGCATTAATTAATTTTCTTGGTGATTTGACATGGAGATCTTGGTAATTATGTAAAGTTTATAAAGTTTAAGGTTCATAAAAATTTCAACACGTAATACCAACTTTTCCCACCTTGTACATTTAAAAACCACGGTCTATAATTTTATATGAATCTTGTTGAACATAAAGTATGAATAAAAAAATCCTTCCTCTCGAAAAACTGAAGTTTTAGATAAAGTGGTTCAATTAATATTATACTGAGAGTAGCATATGAATACTTTACACATTAAAACTTTGATAAGAGCTATTCGCCTTGGTTCAATGATTAAGCTGTGATTCAAAAAATATACACAAATTCATGTGCATACGAGAGAGCATGTTGAAAGTAAAATACAATATAAATACATTAGGTTATTAAACCTTACCATCAAATCATGACCTCTGTTGATCACGGTGGCATTGGAGGGTTTATAATCCCTTTGAAGCCTCCCCAAGTGAGATACAACTTCAACCCTTTCATTCAGTAGATCAATGGGAGACTGCACTGAGCCAGAATTGCACATACTCCATTCTGGCTTAATCTCTCCCCAGTGCGCAGGACCGTTTTCGCTATCTTCTTCATAACTAAACTCGCTCTCATCATCTACAATAAAAAAATGAAATAAATCAATCATCAAAGAAGAAAAAAATGGAAAAAGAACAAGAGACGAGAGAGCAAGCTATGCATGCATAATTATAATGGTTTCTGTTATAATTTTTCGACACTACTTACCAACTTCTTGTGCTCTTGTTAAGCATGAAAACGAAACTAAAACAAGAACAATCAAGAACCTCTGAGAAAAAGTTATTGCTTTAAGGTTATTCATTTCTGATTTCTTTCTCCCCCAATATGTATTTGAGAAATATGGAGTTGTTAAGGAAGAGGGTTACATATATACAAAGTAGTAATGAATGTTCAGAGGAAGTAGTTGATTTGGTTTTGACATTCATGTAGTCCATTGTGAGAAATTTCGTCCCAGTTTGGGATCCATTAAAATGAGTTTTCGAAGGAAAATGTATTTTGAAATAGTATTTTTTTAAAGAATGTATAATTAAAAAATAAAAAAAAATTTTAATTTAGGTGTAAGATTATTTTATGGGATAACGTGATTGAAAATGAGTTTTCAAAAAATGTATTTTTGAAAAGATATATCCCAAACTGTAGCTTCATTTTGAGGTGGCAGAATCATACTTGGGAAGAGACTTCTGGAATGGTCGCTTGAAGCCCTGAAATTCTCCTTTTCGACTTCTTTTGCGAAAAATAATTAATAGACGTCAATGCTGACGATTCATGTAGAAAAAGGTTCAGGAAAACTTGTTTCAAGTCCTTAGCGGTCTGTCATTCAAATGATTTGTTTGAGAATACTACAGTTTTGTTTGCTTCTCAGGTGGAGAAAAGTCAGATGAATTATAATTACTTTATATTATCATTATTAAAATGTAGAATATTTTAATGATATTATTCTTTGAATGGACATTTACCATCCACCCACAATGAATTTTGTGTTCTAATTTTTATTACATGAGGTTTGAACGTTGAATATTGGCTATGGAAAATAGGAACGAGGGTGAATAATGTTCTCGGTTGTTGGTTATTGAATTAATCTAGTAAAAAAATATGAACATTCAAGGCTTATGATCACAAATATCTTCAAGATTGTGTTCCTCCGATCCATGGGAAAAATTATTGTTTATTGCAATCATGGAAAAAGTGTGTGTTCGTTTATATCACTTGAAAATATTTGCAATGTTAAGATTTGATATGAAGTAAATAATTATGCAATAAAATTAAGAGTTCATAGATAATATCTAATTTAATGTATTCAATATATTGTTAGAGTCCTCGTTACATGCAGAGATTTAGAAATATTATTGGAGTATAGCTTTATTGATAGTCAATCTTTGGATCCTCAAATAACTTGAGTATTTACTGCATAATCTCACTCTATAAAAGGTTTTTATGATGACCTCTCCATAGTTTTAGGACTGTGGGCAATAGCATCATGGTAAAAAGTTTTTAAGGCGGTAAACAACAGTCGAAGAAGTATTCAAGACGATGTTACTCTGGTACCTATGCCATGGTATTATATAATCAGTTTTAAAATCTTTAGACCACGATAATTTACGCTGCGTTAAATAATTAATATGTAACTATTTTCGTATTAATTAACGGGTAATTAACTGTCTTAAATATGATAATATACTATTAAAGGACAATATTTGCTGTAGTTAATACTTTAATCTTAACATTAGCATATCAATTGCAAAGAAAAATGAAAAATAAACGTCATTTCTAATTTTAAAATTATTATTCAAATAGTCCAAATAAATTATTTTATGAACAAATAGAAAATTCTTAAAAACTAGCAAAATGAAGAATTAACGTCGTCTACAAAGTTAATCTAAAGTACAATATTAATACCATATTTAAAGTTAACAATGTTGTTCAAGTCTATCGAAAATTGAAATATGCATCAAAACATTTCCAAGCATCTTTACCGTCAGCACATGCTAAGCATCTTTCATGAAAGTCCATTGTTCAATCTGAAACCCAAAAAACACATGAATTATGCTAGCGTTGCGTTTTTTCTATCGCAAGTGTACGATATCGTAACAAGTTTTTGGCGTCGCTATTGTGGACTATTTACTTTTAGTCTTAATTTATTTTATTTTTAACTGTTATTTGATTGGTTTATTTTTTTATTAACAGATAAAAGGTGTTAGTTGTATGCTCCGTAACCAATATGCTCTTAAACCGTTTGATTCGGAGATAAAACATACTTTCAGACGAAGGCGCAAAAAACACAAACAAAAACAACATCAAATGTTCATATTCCATATACAACCAATTGGACAAATTGTCGAGAGAATAGCGGCGCAACTAGATCAGCAACATGAGCGAGTGGAAATAAATGAAGGGACTTGTCGGTTTCAATATTCTTCACGCCCATAGCAGCTCCTGCGCGATCCAGTACAATATATCCAGATTTTGAGATGAACAACTTTCCGATAAGGACAATTGGATTAACTTAACCAGTAACACTCTCCAATTTTATGATCTATATCATGAAAACCCAAACACACATATCTCTAGATTCCTCAGAAATTGTCGAAGTTTTCATGCCCTAGGGGTCAATGAAGACGCTATCAAGTTGTTATTTTCTTATACATTGCAAGATGCTGCGTTGGAATGGTTAGATGTTGAATCTCATGGAAGTATTATTACATGGGAGGAACTAACTAGAAAATTCTACAACAGATTTTTTCCACTAGCAAAAGTAGCAAAAATTAGATTAAAACTTCAAAATTTCCAATAGAGAGATAGGGAGAGTTATCACTAGGCATGGAGCAGATTCAAGAAGTTAATGAGAAAGTGTTCAAATCATGGAATCACCATAGGTAATCAAGTGCAATACTTCTACATCGGACTGTCACCATTGTCAAAATCTCAGATGAATTCCTCTACTGGTGGATCAATCATTGGAAAATATGTACAACAATGCATGGATTTGTTTGAGTTAATTACCATGATACATTAAATGTTTTTATCAGAAAGAGTGGTACCACAGAAAGTGGCTGGAATTTATGAGTTGGACAGCACAACATCTACCAATGCACAAATAACAACTTTGACAAAGCAGGTGTAGTTACTTGTAAAATTGCAAACATATGATGCAAATGTACAATGGACAAATCAACATGTGAGAATTGTGAAAGAAATCACGCTACAGAAAATTGCTTGATCTTAATTCTTCAGAGGAACAAGTAAACTTTATTTAAAATGGTCCCACGATTTCAACACATATGAGAATAATTCCCAGCAAGAAACAAGACCAAGTCCGTTTCATCAATATGTGCAGAAAACAGACAAAGTATTCCAATTAATACTAATTTTCGAAATTGACAAGCATCTATCAAGAAGTTGGAGATACAGATTGGTCAGATAGCTTAAAAACTTGCAGAACGTCCACATGGATCACTCTCAAGCAATACAATGACAAATCCTAAAGAGCAAGTGTTGACGCATAAAAATGAGGCACAATTAAATGGTCCAAAGATGGATACGTAGGTAGGAAATTCGAAGGATGGGCCCAAAAGAGACCATGAAAAGTCCTAAGATAGTACCCTAAACAGAATCGTTAGCGGGAGCCCAATATCGCCCAAGCCGATAAATCGCCCAAGGTTAGGGCGAGCATTATCGCCCAAACGTGCAGAACGCCCAAAGATCCAAGCAGGCATAGCGCCTTTATTATTATTATTATTATTATTATTATTATTATTATTATTATTATTTAAAGTGACGGTCATTGAAATAGTTCATTCCACGATCCAAGAGCTTCAATCAGGGATAGTTAAAAAGTCAAGAAAGATAGCAGCGGTTAAGGACGATTTTTTGGCAAGTTATCCATCATGGAAGAAGTGGGTGGTTACGGGAGGATCAGTTATTGATAAGTTATCTATCATGGAGAAAGTGGATAGTTACTGAGCGATAAGCAGTTTCTCAATAGCTTCTCGGATAACATTGCAAGGAAAAAATCGTCAAAGGAGTATAAAAGGAGAAAAAGAATATAGAAGAAAAGAGATAAAATCCAAACTTTCAAACAGAGAACTATGTAATGTCGTTCATTATCTTTTTTTATCGCAAATTACTCTTTAAGNATAGCTTCTCGGATAACATTGCAAGGAAAAAATCGTCAAAGGAGTATAAAAGGAGAAAAAGAATATAGAAGAAAAGAGATAAAATCCAAACTTTCAAACAGAGAACTATGTAATTTTATTCATTATCTTTTTTGTCGCCAATTACTCTTTAAGTTCAGTGTGCTTGTGCCCCTTGGAGGCATTTCGCTTCTTGTAAACTGCGATCTTCGCAAATAAAGTACCCCTCGTTGAGACTTTGTCTCGAGAGGTTGTTGTTCCTTACACAATCATCTAAACCTTCTTCTAATTATTAGCGAGGCCCGACTCTCCGCGCGAAACAGCAAGTGATGGCAATAAGAGTATTGGAAAACGATCCACTCAAGACTCTTGTAAAAGTTAAAGCATATGTACCTCCACTTCCATTCCCCAAAAGACTTCAAAAAAAGTGATGGAGGAAAATATTTATGCTATAACTACAAGAAGTGGGGTACAATTACCAGATATTACAGCGAAAAGACCAAAAAGAAAAGATGACCACGGAGATATTGATGAAGCTACAATGGAAGAAAAATTTGCGCCAGTTTTGAGAATGAAGAAAGTACAGAAACATCCACTGGTGAGGCACCAATTTCAATCAAGGCTTACGTGCCTCCCATTCATTCTTCTCAAAGGCTCACGAAGAACAAACAAGACACAAATTTTGAAAAAAATTCTTGATGTTCTCAAGAAACTCCAAATCAATATTTCGTTGATTGATGCAATATTACAAATTCCAAGCTACAAAAATTTTTTAAAAGAGATGTTGACAGAAAAGAAAGCTTCTAGAGTCTGAAATAGTGGCATTAACAGAGAAAGGTAGTGCAAGAGTGAAAAACAAAATGTCTCCCAAGTTGAAAGATCTAGGGAGTTTTACTTTGCCTATTTCATTTAGAAATTCTTGTGCTACTAATGCATTGTATGACACGTGCTAATATAAATCTATTATAATATTCTATTTACAAAAAATTGAGATTGGGTGAAGTCAAATCAGCATCAATAATACTACAAGTAGGTGATAGAACGATTTCAAAACCACATGGCAAAGTTGAGGATGTACTCATAAAAGCAAGAACTAGTGGACTTCATTGTGTTAAACATACTAGAAGATCAAGACATTCAAATTATATTGGGGCGGCCATTCTTAGCAACGGGTCGAATCATAATTGACATGGAGAAGGGTGATCTAATGTTGAGGGTGGAGGACAAACAAGAAATATTTAATATTTATACCCAATTTGAGAAACATTCCAACAAAAATGATTGTTGTAGAATTGATGAAGAAGAATCGCCTAAACAATGAAGCTATAAGAATAGAAAATAAAATTTCGGTGGACTTTTTGATAGAGATACAAATGAAAATATCAAAATATGGAGAGAAAAAAAAGGTGCATAAACGAAAATTGCACAAAGTGCAAGGATGACATAACTTAGTTCGAGCCACCATAATCAAACATGGCAAAAAGTCAAGCTAACAACTTTAAAGAAGCGCTTCTTGGAAGACAACTCAAACTCTATTCCTTTCTTATTACTTAGTTTTTAGTTTTATGACGGTGTATTTTATTGCGTAACATTTTCATTGTGTTGGTTGCAGGTTCTCAAGTTTGTTGGCAACAACGTGATTAGAAAGCCAACTCATATCCATATCATAAGGACGATGACAATGACACAAACTGATGTATTTAGGGAAATCCTAACCCTCATTTGTATTTATTTTCACATTGGGGAAAATGTTTATTTTAAGTTTGGGAGGGTGAATCACCATTTATTAATTGCTTTTGTCAGTTGTTTAGTATTTTGTGTGTGGTGTGATATGATTTTATTTTGTTTGAAAAAAAATATTTTTATGCGTACTTGTGTGAGTTAGATAACTTTGTCTGCTAGGATGAATATATTTGAAAGCATATATTAGTTTATGAATTGTGGATGGATTATGCGCTTGAGTTTAATTTTCTGTTTATCCATGAAAACGTGACAACGATTATGCACGATAATTAAGTATAGTATTGTACAGGAACATGAGGATTAATATGCACAGGCTAAATAAATGACTTAGGTGTTTAATCATTTAACCCATGATTCACAATATCCTTTAACCATAAACACAGTAATATGGAGCTTTCTAACCAGTGAAAGAAATCATTTAAGAATGTGGTAATTTCGTGCATGTAGAAAAGATTTGTATGGAGTATCCTTGACTTTCTAGTATAAGCATGGTGATGATCAAATGTTAGGGATCTAATCTTTGCAAATTTTTTTATAGAAATAAGCATTGCACTTATTGAGCTTATGCCTCTCGCCGGCACCTTTTTTACTCAAGTTAACAAGTTCATAGGGGTATCTTGAAACCTGATACCCTTTGATATTCAAAAGTCGAGGAGTTACTGACTAAAAGCTCGTTACACAGGTTAAGAAAAGAACAATAGGTGAGGTCAATCTTGGGCTAAGAAGAAAAATTATTCAAGTGTGGAAGTAAGAATTCATTGTTGGAGTTTAGATAACTAGTGGGTTTGGATCACTCAATATAAACTAGTTTGTTGAAACACTCATAAATTGGGATAATCATCACATGAATAAATTATTGACGTTGCCTATTGAAACAAACTAAATTAGAGTGGTATAAGGAATTGATAAGTGAAACCAAACTTTAGAATTACACTATGGAAAAAGAATAAAAGAAAACAAGTTTGGGTATGTGAATTTCACGAGCGAAGAAAGAAATAATTGACCATTGAGGATTGAGAATCAACTTGTAAATGTATGGCGTTACACTTGATTCTTTACACACACAGTCGTTTTGCATTGGATAAGTAGAAGCTTGGCTCTTGCATTGTGATTTTGAAGTCGTTCATAATTGTGATATAATGTTCTCAATATTGAGCCAAATTGCAAGCTATCGAACTAATTATTTGTTTGTGTTTTTTTTCTCTTAGTGATTTTCTTTTTCTTTGTGTTTGCTTGAGGTCTGGTAAACCGTTAAGTTTGAGGGTATTTGACGAGTTTGTTTTTACTAATGAGTTTTATTTAATTTTAACTTGATTGTTGGTTAAATCTTATGAGTATAGAATGCTTTTGATGTGTTTGTTAGCGTTGTTTTATTGGTTGTGAGGTTGTGAAAAATGGTGTTAAAGTAAAGAAACAAGCCAAAAACTAAGGAAAATAAGCAGAAAGGTAGCGACTAGGCCCCATATGGCGCTCCAAAAAAAAAACTCAAATCAGCAACATAGCGTCTCGACGCCAGGATCCAAGCACGCAGACGCTAGAATTGCCCACAAACAGCAGGGGAAGAACAGAGATGTAGCGCCTAGGAGCTGTACTCATAGCGCTTAGGCGTTACCAGGATTTATATCGTGGTGTTGCTTCCAAGCGCTTAGGCATTGCGCCGCCTATTTCGGGGTTACACTATTTTGGCCTACGAAAAACTCAGAAAGACTTCAAATTTGTGAAAGGGAGTATAAATAGAAGAAATAAGACACTTTTATAGAGTTCCACACAATTTAGGGGAGAGTAAAATACATAATCATCAAGATTAAAGAGCAAAAGTTAGAGTTTGAAGACTTCTGAGGTTGTAGAAGATTTTTTGTACAAAATCCAATTCTTTCCATAATCAAGATTTCAAAACTTGGTTATGAACTCTATACTTTTTGTTTTTCTTTCATTATTATGAGTACCTAATTTTACAGCTAAGGCGATCAACGTAATCTGTTTGACCCTTTATTTCTTTTATTCAAAATTCTAGTTCTTAAACGCATTTGTGTTGATTTTATTCATGAATTTAATGCTTTGAATTTTTTGGCCAATTATTCAATGATTTTGTGAATTTATTACGAATTGTGAGGTGAGTTTTAGATTTATATCACATAATAAAATCCAATAATTTAGTATAACGTGTAGAGATACATATACTAACTATTACGGTTATCATATGTTATTAGAACTAATAATTCGTGTAAATAGACTTAATCAAGATCTATTACTATTGTAGAGTTCGGTTGAATTTTTCGAAAATATTCAATTTACCCCTCTCTAGATCTCATTGAATCTATTTAACTAATTCAATTCAATATCTCTATATGAATCTATCTTGGTTAAATGAAGATTGACAGATTTATGTTGACTCCATCTCAATATTTGTACAATCTGAATTGTTGCCCATGCTATGGTTCCTCGCCATCTAATAATCCATGTCGGCCCCTCAATTATCGAAACACTCACCATCATTAGGTTCTCCATTTGTAACTCTGTCCACGATTAGGCTCGTGACTAACCCTACTATCACACCAGCCTCGGCCAACCACAACATGCCTCTTCCATCAACATAAAGATCATCCACACCATTCAATAATTTAGAAGAATAACTAATATTACCACTCTTGTTCAACAACTTTAAGTTATTGACGGATTTGTATTAATTCATCTCTACCGTCTCCATTATCAACTTTGTCATCACAACGTCTAATTGGTCGTCCGCGATCCATTGTAGGAGCATAGATTGGGCTATGATACCAACTTATGCAGGTAAATGCACAAATAGCCCTTTTTTGAGCTCCATTATCTAAAAATTCATTTTTTCCTAAACACATTTTTAATCATATGATATTTTTCCAATAAAATAATTTTGCACATAAATTCAAATTATTTTCTACTTCTTAACCAGACATTTTTAAAAAAATAATTACTAATACATAATTTATTTTGCTTGAAAATGGGGCTCAGAGAGCGGCATAATAACAAATGCGGATTACAAATGCATTCGTGCATGAATATAACAATGAGTAGATAGTGAAAGAATAATCTTCAATAATTTTTAATAAATATTCAGAAATATTCAGAAACAATCATCCTACAGCATATTATAGCAACCTATTTATACAAATCTCCTAACTAGACTTTAAAGCAAAACAAACTCTAAAAAATCTATCTACTTTATTTAAACTTCTAATCAAAATAAAATTCCTGCTAAATATAATATAATAAACGCATCCACTGGCATCGCATGTCCTTTTTCTTTTAATCAAAGGTTTGACGAGTATAATATATAGATAGGGGCGGCATTTGAACTCAATTTTTTTTTTTTTTTCATTTGCATCTGTTCATACTTTGTTGACTCACTCCATCTAAAATATAAAATTATTAAGAAAATATATTTATTTAAATCTTAGCCTACAGTAAAACTTTGAGATTTTTAATTGGATTGTGGTATATATTTCCATTATATTAAATTACCTTAAAAACAATATGAGCCGTTTAGTGAAGAAATGTCTTTGACTTGTCAATTATATAATCTATTTTGAGAAAGAGCGGCGTGTCATCTAACTAATGGGCTTTTAAAAATAAGGCACAGTCAAAGACAAATTCAACCAATTCCTTAATAAAGTTTAGAAATGTCTAGAATTTTCTAAAAGAAAAAAAGAACATGTAGGAAAAAGGATAACGTAATTGACACGAATTTTGGATTTCAAAGCCATCAATAAAAACCTGAGACTGTTCAACATTATAGCAGGCAAAAACGCATCAGCTGGTAAACTTGACAAACTGTCAAGTGTCAATTCCAGTTTTGAACTTGTTTTCCATAGAACATCAGGCGATGTTACGTGAGTTTTCAATTTTATGATACAGTTAAAAAACGTTATTAAAATAAAATTTATGATGGTGATCATATCCAATTTTTCCTTCTTTTTATTTCTTAATTTATAAATAACTGTAATAATTAAATTGAAAACCACAGTTACTGTTTTTTTTTTTTTTTTTAAAGCAAATTGAATATCAGTTTTTTTATTCTTATACGAAAACTTTTCGAATAAGCAATGACAATACTATAACCCAAAATACATAATCACGTATACAAAGCAGTTACCTTATTATGCTTATGCGTATTTGCAGTGTGATACTTGGTTTTAGCAGGATGGAACTTATGAATATAGGAAGGGCAAAAAACTATTAATTATTAGGAGTAATTATGAAGATTTTTAAATTGGTGGCTAATCGTCCCCACTCTCTCTGCCCCTAAACGTTATTAAGATTTTTTTTTTTTTTATCAATTTCATGTCATATTTAAGGAATTATGACACTTGAAATTTATAACATTGGAATTGTAGTAAAATGGTGAATAATAATGAATGTCTAGAAGTCTAGATGACTTTACTACTTACTAAAAAATAGTTTATTCGATTCAGTAACTTTATGTATAGGATTCATTGTTATAATATTATACACACTTGAATTTTAACTCTCTCGATTTTATTATCTTGTTTTCTTATTATCTCTCATTATTTTTTAACAAATTATCAGCCCGAAATACTCCAGTCAACTGAATTAGCAAAAATAATTCTTATTTTTTATTCAAATTAAAGTAAGAATCTCTAGTAAAAGTGATTCTTATAGAAGAATATCTTGTTAATACTCTGGAAGAAGCATTATGCTTGTATATATATTTTAGAATGTTTTTATGTCTCTTGAAAAAACCGCAAGTTTGGAGAAAAATTGTGTTGATATTCTTGAAGAAATAGAACACGCCTATATAAATATTCAAGAATATTATTTTATTATTTCTAAATAAATCAATATTCAAGAATAATATTCTGTTATTCCAGAAGAACAACATTGTGCAAATCTATTTCTGATAAATGTATTACAGTTTGAAAGAACCATAACTTATATATATATATTTCATTATTTTCAAAGAACATTGGTTTCTTGTTTCAAGGAATGACTTTACATGTGTTGATATTAAAGAAAAAAAAGTATAATTGGCTTGCTTGTACTATTGAAGACGTATATTTGTAAACAAATTAGTATTTTAATATCTCCCTAATAAACCATAATTTTATAAATGAATATTCTAAAAGAATATTTTGTTAGTCCCAAGAATTTTTGTACAAATTTTCTGATAAATGGATAAATGCTATTAGAAAACCATAACTATATTCAGATATTTCATTTTTAACCAAAAATATTGATTTGTTGTTTTAAGGAATGTCTTTATGCATGTGGATATATTTCAGAAAAAAAAAAAGTATAATTGGTTTGCTTGTACTCTTGAAGACGTAGATTTGTAAATAAACTAGTATTTTAATATCTCCCGAATAAATCAAAACTTTATAAATCAATCTTCTAGAGAAAAAACCTAGTGTTGGTCCCAGAGAATAACTTTGTAAAAATTTATTTCTTATAAAGGTGTTAATGTTTCTCGAGAACCATAACAGTTATATATATATATATATATATATATATATATATATAAAATTGGTTTGCTAGTACTCTTGAAGATGCATGTTTAAATAAAAATTAGTATTTTTAATTAGTATTTTCAAATTTGAAGAATTTATCA
>CAIGRP010080498.1:0-13821 GCA_903798385.1 Fraxinus cuspidata | reverse complement strand
AGATGATATCGAGAGTATATGTTTTGTTGATGTTCAACCTCGTCAAAGACCATTCAAAGACGTTCTGTTAATTATATGTAGGTTAAGGAATGAATTGGCTAGATAAAAAGCCTTAAAAAATGAATTAAAAATTCTTTAGATAATCCCGTCGTTCGAGCGAAAGTTGGGCGACAGGCGAGCGACAATTTGTCGTTCGATCGAAACCTTGATGACAGGCTAGTGACACTGTTACTGTTTCTGACGCTCGAGCGAAGTCATGACGACAGTATACCGTTTTCCTTCTTTTCATATTCTCGAACCCTAGACCTAATATGACTCTATTTCTATTATTTGCACATCACTCCTTGATTTTTACCTAATTTTAGTCCCTTTTGTTCACAGAATTGCTAATTACATCAAATACTTATCAATTATGAATTCAACTGAAAAAAAGGATGTGACAGAGGAGGAGCAAGGCCAAATCAAAATAATGAAGAGGTGGAGTTTGCTATTTTGATAGCTTGTAAAGACCTATAGAAAGGAGAAAAACATTCTTGGTACCATGATACTAGATCTAGTAATCACATGCGTAGGAACAAAGACCTGTTCATTGAGCTTGATGAGAAAGTTGGTGACAATATCACATTCGGGGATTCCTCCAAAATTTCAGTAGGGGAAAAGGTAAAATCTTGATATATTTGAATGACAGAAGTCATTAATTTATTTCAAATTGTTTATTATGCTCCAGATATGAAGAGTAATATTTTGAATGTAGGTCAATTATTGGAAAATGATTTGTTCACAAAATGTTGCAACATTTTTTTAAAGGATGATGCTGGAAATTTGATTGTTTATGTAACCATGGCGAAAAATAGTTTGTTTGTGTTACCCATACAAATTGATGTGGCTAAATGCTCGATGTTTTGTTATAACGACTCATCATGATTATGGTATTTACGATTTGGGCACATGAAACTTGTAGGGTTCAAAAAATCAATGTTATTTAAATCGGACCAGATCGGACTGACCGGTTCAATCGAAAAATTGGGAATTCATCTAAAGTCTGGTCCAATTGAAGCCTAAAACCTTATATTGAAAAATCGGTACAAATCCCGGTAAACCGGTGGCCCATACACGGTTCTATCGGTTTTAACAACTGATTTTTGAACTAAAAACAGGTTCAAAATCACCTTTTCCAGCTATTTCTTAAAACATCCATCCACCTACCATCTTAAATACTGGCTTTGCTCACTCAAATACACACAACTAAATATATACACATTGTATAAACTATATATATACGCCATCAAGGCTGCAACCTTCCACAACTGAAAAGCCTTCAAAGACCTCAACGGTACAAATGAACCCTGCTATGTCTAGACCCTTGAGTGTCCCTCTAATTTCAGGACCTAGACCTATCAAGGCTGCAACCTTCCACAATTGAAAAGCCTTCAAAGACCTCAATGGTACAAATGCACCCTGCTATGTCCAGACCCTTGAGTGTCCCTCTAATTTCAAGACCTAGACCTATTATTTATATGGTTGAAACATTGCACTAAGTTTGAATATGTGGAAAGAGAAATTCAAATGAAAGATGCGAGGGGAGAGAACAACTTTAATTTTTAAAAGTATTAGGGTTTGGAATGGATTTAACTTACATAAATATTGACCTCCAGTTTTAGGCTATATTAGGCCCATTCCTTTGTTTGTATTTTTAAATTGAATATTGAAAACATTAATAAATAATTATTATCTAAAATTTGGTTATCATTTTACAAAAAATAATTACTTATTTTAGTTACTAGTCAAACTCGGTTTGAACTTTGTTCAATCTTGAACCGTGACCCTTTTCCTTTTCTGAATCGATGCCCAGTTCGATTTTTAAAACATTACAAAAATGGTCAGCAATGGAATGTGAAAGGTTTGCCTCCTATATTAGCCTGATCATCTATGTGATAGGTTTTTTTCTTGGTAAGCAGTCAAGAAAGAGCTTTCCAAAGGAGTCTCAATCAAGAGTTCCAAGACCACTACAATTGATACACATTGATGTGTGTGGGTCAATCAATCCATGTTATTTTGGTAAGAAAAAAATATTTCCTTTTATTTATTGATTAATTAGAAAAATATGGGTGTATTTCATAAAGAAAAATCAGAGATGTTTATCAAAATTTCAAAGCTTTTGTAAAGTGGATTTAAAATTCAGACTCTCAGATCAAATAAGAGAAGCAAATTCACTTCCTGAAACTTTCCAAAATTTTATGTTTCCAACTGGATTCTTGAAGATCGTCACAACAGAATGGTGTTGTTGAACAAAAAAACCAAACAATCCTTGACATGGCAAAGAACATGAAGAAGATAAAAATACCAAAAGAATTTTGGGCACAAACTGTCGATCATGTTGTCTACTTGTTGAATTGGTGCGCAAAAAAAGCTTTAGCTAACAAGATACCACTTGAAGTATGGAATGGGAGAAAACTAGTAGTATCTCACTTGAAGGTATTTTGATGCATTGCATATTCCCATGTCCTTGATGAGAAGCACTCGAAGCTAGATGATAAGAGTAAAAAATGTGTGTTCATTGGCTATGATTTAAGAACAAAAAACTACAAGCCTTACAATCTAAGTGATGGAAATGTGTTTATTTTTAAAGACGTAGATTTTGATGAGGAAGCCACATAGAATTGGCATATTCAAGAGGACAGCTATGATTTTCTTCATTTCTTGAAGGAAGAAGATGACAATGAAGAAAGATAAGAGATGACCACTCCCCCGCCATCACCATCACGTGGTGAAATTGATGTTTCTGAAGGAAGTTCAAGTGAAGGCCTTTGCACACAAGGAGGCTTGATGATATATATTGAAAAATTGAGAAAATTGATAATATTACTTTCTTGTGTCTTTTTGTAAATACTGAGCCCATAGATTTTAATAAAGCTACTGAGGATGAGAAATAGAGAAAACCAATGAACGAAGAAATAAAAGCAATCGAGAAGACTACACTTGGGAATGAATAACTCTTACCAAAGGACATATTGCCTTTGGAGCCAAATGGGTGTACAAAACAAAGAAAAATCAAAAGGAGAGATGAATACAAAGCAAGACTCATGGAAAAAGGATACAAGTAGCATCAATGTATAGATTATGAAGAAGTTATCGCTTTAGTAGCTCGGTTGGAGACCATATGGCTAATAATTGCTTTGGCTGCTTTAAGCAAGTGGAAGATTCTCTAAATGGATGTTAAGTCAACCTTTCTCAAGGGCTATCTTGAAGAGGATGTTTATATGCAGCAACTCTTGACTTTTTTTTTAAAGGAAATGAAGACAGAGTACAAATTAAAGAAAGCTCTTGACAAGTTAAAGCAAGCACCAAGAGCATTGAAATGTAAAGTTGACAAATATTTCTTAGGGAATGGCTTTACCAAGTGCTCGTATGAGCATGCTCTCTACATTAAGATGAATGACAATGGAGTTCTAATTGTTAGCTTGTATGTCGATGACTTGATTTTTATAGGTAACAATCCAAAGACGTTTGAAGAATCAATGTGTAGTAAATTCGAGATGACAAATTTAGGACTTATATTCTATTATCTTGGGATAGAAGTAAAACAGAGGAATGAATTCATTAGCATCTCACAAAAAAATTATGCAAAAGAAGTTTTTAGAAAATTCAACACGAGTAATTGCAATCTAGGCAACATTCCAGTGGAATGTGACATCACTTTCTAGATTTGATGATGATGTAAAGGTGAACCCAACCTTGTTTGAAGTTTAGTTGGAAGCTTGAGATATTTAACTTGTACAAGGCCTGATATAATATTTGTAGTTGGGCTGGTTAGTCGCCATTTGGAGGCTCCAACGACAACACATTTGAAAGCTACAAAGTGAATTTATGTTACATCAAAGGTACTCTTGATTTTAGATTACATTATTATGCCTCTAATGATTTCAGACTTAAAGGTTTCAATGATACTAATTGAGATGGAGATATTGATGATTAAAAGAGTACTAGGGTTCGTATTTTACAAGGGTGATACAACTTTTACTTGGAGTTTGAAGAAGCATCCAATTGTTACCTATCGACTTGTGAAGTAGAGTATGTTGCTATCAGTTCTTGTATTACACAAGCAGTGTGGCTAAGGTATCTGCTTAAAGTGCTTCATTTTGCAAAAATGTAGCCTACTGAAGTAAGTATGGATAAGAAATCAACCATTACTTTAGCAAAGAAAACATTGTTTCTTGAACGTAGCAAGCACATAGACGCCACATCATTTTGTACATGAATGCATTGCAAACAAAGTGGTAGAGCTTAGTTATGTGAAGTCTCAAGACCAGAATGGAGATATTTTCACCAAGGCTCTCACGTTCAATACTTTCAAGGCATTAAAAAGCTTGCTTGGAGTCCATAAAAGTCATGTTCAAGAGGACAGTGTTCGAAGTTAAACATGCATTACACCTATAATTTAGTTTCATGAATTTGAAAGTCTAAGATACATGTATTAGTAATTAATATGTACCTAGTGAAGTTTGGTTCATGTATGCATGTATTTCTAATTAATATGTACTCAGTGAAGTGTGATTCATGTAGTAGAATTAAATTAAGGTATGAGTTTATGTAGTAGAAAGTTCTATAAATACCTATGTAATCTAGATTAAGTTATTTGTACACCTCTCGTGACACCTCTCTTGACAGATCGATGACATGGAAGTGTTATAATAATTGGATTAAGTGTGTGAGATGTAAAAGTGGTGTGAAGATGGATCGTAACATTAGATTTTTTTATAGCAGGTGAAGATGCGAACAATGCTTACTCAGATAGATTTAGACGACACTTTGTTCTCAAATTGGTCGATGAATATGAAATAACGTAAGGATTGAAATGTGATATCACAGATTCATTTTCATATTTCAAATTATATTCTTTGAGATGTTGTGAAGGAAAAAAGTACACCTGCATTATGGCTGAAATTGGAGGAATTATGCATGACGAAGAGTCTAACCAGCAAATTACATTTGAAACAGTGTATGTATTCTCATCGTATGACAAAATGTACATCACTTGTAGATCACCTAGCTATTTTTAAAGAAAATGATGCTGAATTAGAAACCTTGGAGGTTAAGTATGATGAAAAAGATTTGGGGTTATTTTGTTGTGTTCGTTGACCACTTCATATATGTTGTTTAGAGACATGATACTATACAATCATGATATTCTCACCATTGAAGAAGTATATGATGCGTTTTTTTCAAAGAAGAAGATAAAACATCTCGTTGGATTTGAAGCTCATAAAGATGACCTTGTTGTCGATGGTGGTTATGCAAAGGACTGATTGAAGTCTAAATCCAATAATAAAATTTATATCTATTGTAAGAAGAAGGAGAACATAAAGAAGAATTGCTATAAGTTGTAGAATAGAGAAAAATTGGCTGCAAATCAGAAGATAAAGTAACCACGAGCTTCAGGTGAAGTCGATATTGCAGAAAATTGCTATAGAGATGGAGAATTTTTGGATATTTCAAAAGTCGACTCCAAACCTGATGATGATTGAATTCTTGATACAACTTTCACTTTTCATATTTGTCACCATCGGGATTTATTTTAAACATATGAAACCGTTTCAAAAGGTGTTGTGGTAAAGGGTAACAAATGATCTTATGAAATAATTGCTATTGAAAGGGTCAAAATTAATATGTTTGATGGGATAGTTAGGACACTTGATAAAGTGAGGCATGTTCCAGATTTGAAGAAAAATCTTATCTGTTTAGTATTCTTGATTCAAAAGGGTACAATTACACTAGTGAAGGTGGAGTCTTGAAGGTTAGTAAAGGTGTCTGTGTTGTATTGTAGGGATAGAGAAGACAAAAAATGTAGGTGTTCGATGACCTAAATCATTAGTACAACATAGGTTTCCTCCACCTAAAGTTCAAAATTTGAAACCTAGGATTGCTTCTAAATTCATTCCCACGTATCATAAATGTGGTGAATTTGGTCTCATTAGACCTAACTACTGTAAATCATTGGTTAAGAATAACAATCAAGATCTAACCACTCATTTTAGATTATAGACTAACCAAGTGAGTCACAAAAGTGAATTGATTACTCAATTGACTAAGATGACATCTTCTCCTAAGAAGATTTGTATAAAAAAGAGTGAACTCTCTAATCAAAGTGATGCATTAAATTGTTGTATTACTCGGGTTGCTCTTAATGATATGAGTACTTTCAATTGTGGTATTGCTCCTATTGTTCTTCACGGTAAGAGCGTTTGTGTGTTTTATTGATTAGGTACTTAGGTTCATGCATCTGCATTATTCATGATTACTATATATTCATGCATGCACTTATATTGATTGTATATTAAGAGTTTCCTTTTGTTTTATTCTTATAAAAAAAAAGAAAAAAAGAAAATTTTCTTTTTTTTTTTGAAGTCATAGTATTTTTAATTGACCTTTTTGGACATGTTATTTCGTAAACAAGTACTTACAAAGTTCAAGAATGGTGAATAAAATTTCCTTTAATTTCTTTAGAACTTGTTTGGAGTTCTTGGTATAGATTATCGCATGTATCATCTACATTGCACACATTAGACTTTTGTGAGTTGGTTTTAACCAATTGTTTGAGATATGTGATAATGGTCAGCTATGTGGTGGACTGATTTTAAATATGGAATGACTTTTAACTAGTTGATCTAACTGTTGTATATTTACCATAAATATAAAAGAGTATTAATCTTCAAAAGAATTGAATTATTTGGTTGCCTAATTACAAAGCAGACAATAGCTAACTTGAGTAGTACTGAGAAAATGTTATACCCCCTTGCTGTAGTTTGGACACGAGCCTTCTTGACTTGAGCAATTAAGTATGTGGGGTATCTTTAAACCTGTTACCCTATTATCATCTGACTAAAAATCATTGACTTAAAACTCGTTACAGGGGTCATTAAGTTACTTAATGGAGATAAGTCTATACATAAGATATAAAATAAAGAGAGAAAAAAAATTATATATAAATATACTTGTTGATATGGTGTGAAACAAAAGTTATACAAAGAAAAATTTATACAATTAAATGTGAGTTTTTCTAATTTAAAAAGGTCCTACTAGCACTAGATTTGCTTTTGCAATTTGAAGAATAATCATTCCCCAGTAAATCTTTGCATGCCCTTTTTCACTGATTTAAGGTTTTGAGACTTGCTTACATGAGTTTAATGGCACTTTCACACATATTTTGTATAGTTATTCACGTGATTTTTTTTCTCATTCCTCTCTATATTATTCATGGTTATATTACATATTTTCCTTTGTAATTTGTGATAAAAAGGGAAAAACGTTACTATATATTTCAGAGAGTTGAGAATACAAGTCATGGGGAGAAATTTTAAGAAATCTTTGAACAATTTCGTTCGATTTGATTAATGATATTTGACTTAGTGGAAGTCATGGTTAAATTTTGTTGGAATTTTAATATTGACATTGTGTTTTATATTTTGTCAATATTGATATTGATATTATATACATTATTTATAAGTTAGTAATTCACATAGTATTGCGTGCTTTGGTGTTCCAAATTTTTTTACTTATGTAGTTTTGTATAACTTAGTTATATTTTTTTAATTATCAATTTCCTTTTGTTTTTCACATGGTATTATTGTTTTCACGTGTTTTAGGAAACATGTTGACAAGATATTAAAGTAAATATTGGGAATTGAGGCTTTGGGTAGTTTGTTGTTAGGAGTTATTGATTTTGACTTTGAAATAAAAAGATTTTGTCATGGAATGCCAAATGAGGAGTTTGTTAGGGTCCTAATTGTAATTGGCTTTATTTGTATCCAAAATCTAGGTTAGTTGAGTTAAAATTGAATTGCAATTAAAGTCAAAAGAGTTGAAATTGGTAGTATAGGTCTTGAAGGAGTTTAAAATGTCCAAGAAGATCACATAAGATGATTGAAATGCAATTAGAAGTTATTGAAGTGTTAAAATATTGCACAAATCATGTTTCAAATTCTATCCACAAGTTGCAACGCATTTTTGACATAGAAAACACTGGAATTTGAACAAGGTTATTTCTAGAATAATTGTAGACTTTGAGTTATCTTTTAAATGCACTTTAAATAACCTTAATTCGATATCGGGTGGAATGTTATGATGAAAATATTGACGGTTGTTCAGCTTGGCACTCGAGCTCCAAAAATTGTACCTTGGCACTCGGTTGGCACCTCATTGGCACTTGAGCAGCTTTGTTGTGTGGTGAAACCCTATTTCGTGATTTTTAACATGTTTTCAATCTTATTTCAGCCCAAACACTACCCATTCTGAATATACATGCCAAATTTTGTCCCAAAGTGTGTTGAATCATTCTTTCATTATAGAGATCATATTATTGAAGATCAAGCAACACATTTAAAGATCTCTTGACTCAACCCATTATTGATTATTCACAAATTCATTCTAGAACACAGTTTTGTTAATAAAATCTATAATCTTCCACATTCAATCATAGATCAAAATGCATAAAAATTCTTTGATCAAATACCAAACAATAACCACACCTTTACCAATAAGCATTTATAGTTCTAGAGTCTGGAGAAGGCGCTTGGAGTTCCGATGCAGAAGAACGAGGTTTGTTCTTGGAGATCCAGATGAAAGAAAAGTTACTCTGAGTTCTGAGAAGTACGGGACGCACAACCAACGAAGTTCCTTGGTAATTTACAAGCAAGGTGGCTAGAGTCAGCTAATGTTTAGCAGTGTCTGGACTGATTGTAAGTCAACTTTTCTGGTGGATCGTTTATTGACAAGTTCGCTTGGAGGTTTTGGGTCATGTAGAAGGTTTTTCCTCCTCGACCAATTTAGTGTTCTTTATTCTTTATTTATTGCTTTGATCATTATAAATTGATTGACATTTAGGGTTAATTAAATTGAATTAATTAACTTAATCGTTTGATATCAATTAATAAGTGACTTGTTGCTTTTAATTGTTTAATTCCATATGTTGAGTCAAAATATTTTTGAACTTTTAAATAGCATTAGATATACAACATTATTGTATTATTTCTCATTTTGTGTTATGATTGCTACGTTATATTGTGACATATGATCTTGTCTTTAATTCCTAACAAGTTGTATAAGAGGTTAATGTCTGATTTGTTCGAGATTTTGTTCTTGTGATGATAACCATGAAGTATGATATTTCGTTATTGAATCACAACACTAGATTTCGTTGTAGCAGGTGAAGATGCGAGCAGTTTGTTCTCAAATTGTTTGATGAAGGAGAAATAACGTAAGGATTGAAATGTGATATCACAGATTCATTTTCATATTTTGAATTATATTCTTTAGGACGTTTTATAAGAAGAGACTGTATCTGTATTATTGTTTAAGTTGGAGGAATTATGCACGACGAAGAGTCTAACTAGCAAATAATATTTGAAACAATGTTTGTATTCTCATCGTATGACAAATGTACATCACTTGTAGATTACCTAGCTATTTTTAAAGAGACTGTCGCTGATTTAGAAATCTCGGAGGTTAAGTATGGTAAAGAATATTTGGGATTATTTTGTCATGTTCATTGACTGCTTCATATATGTCGTTTAGTGATACGATACTATATAATCATGATATTCTCACCGTTGAAGAAGTATATGATGTGTTGTTTTCAAAGAAGAAGATAAAACATCTCGTTAGATTTGAAGCTCATGAAGATGGTCTTGTTGTTGATGGTTGTTATACAAGGGACATATTGAAGTCTAAATCTAATAATAAAATTTATAACTATTGCAAGAAGAATGGGAACATAAAGAAGGATTGCTATAAGTTGTAGAATATAGAAAAATTGGCTGCAAATCATAAGAGAAACCATAAGCTTTAGGTGAAGTCGACATTGTATAAAATTGCTACAATGATTGAGAACTTTTAGATATTTCTGATGTCGACTCCAAACTTGACGATGATTGAATTCTTGATATAGTTTTAACTTTTCTATGTGTCCAATTTGCAATTTATTTTCAAAATATGAAATATTTTCAAAAGGTGTTGTGGTAATGGGTAACAATGAATCTTACAAAATAATTGGTTTGGTATTGAAAGGGTCAGAATTAAGATGTTTGATAAGACAATTAGGACACTTGATGAAGTGAGACATGTTCCAGATTTGAAGAAAAATCTTATCTTCTTGTGTATTCTTGATTCAAAAGGGTACATGTATACTAGTGAATGTGGAGTCTTGAAGGTTAGTAAAGGTGCCCGTGTTGTGTTGTAGGGAGAGAGAATGTCAGAGTTGTATGTCTTGCAGAGTTCTACGGAATCATTAGAGACCAATCACTAGAAACTAGGAACCTTTGTGGATATTCGTTTGGAATAGTACATTTGGAGTTTGGTTTGGAATCTACATTGAAAAATACATCTCAGTCAAGTTCAAAAGTTATGTGTAATGCCGCTTTACCACCACTACCAACAGTGCCATCATATTCAATTATTAGAGACACATCCAAAAGAGATATTAGGCCTCCAGGAAGGTACGGGGAAGCTGATTTAGTGGCCTATGCTTTAAATGTGGTTGAAGGTACCGAGTTTAGCAACGAACCTTCGACAGACGTAGTTTATTGTATTGATTATGTTATAGAGTATGTTTCTGCCCTATTTGGTAATTATTATTAGTTATTTGTGATTTTGTCGCTCACGGTGATAAATTGAGAAACTTTTGTACCCGGGTAATTTTGCTGAGCAGTGCGTAGATACAGTTGATTCATTTGTCCTAGTTGGACTTTGTGGAAGATGGGGATTGGAGATTTTCTGTTAGGGTTAAATTTTTGTTGTAGAGCCATTGGTTTTTTCTCTACAGTAGAATTTGTCTCCAAGTGGAGAATTTTTGAAGTTTTCTTCATTGCATGGAGATTTATGTTAAGGTGGAGATTTGTTAATATGTGACCCACATTCTGTTAGATCTTTGACATTGATTGAAAGAAGTGTTAAACAGGTTAAGATATGGTTTGGTAGGCTTGGGACAAAGATTAGGTGTCTGGGCACCAAATCCGAGAGCCTAGGTGCCATTTAAGGTATTTTGAATCAAGTTGGACCCAAACTAAGGCTCACAAGCGCTGTTGCTGTTGCCCGCTTATCACTTTTCTACTGCTTGAGCACCAAGCGTGGCTTGCTTGGTTGTGAGGCAGCCACTCAAGCGCCGATGTTATCCATGAAAATGTTGTTTCCATTTTTCAGACTCATTTTTTATCCTCTTTTCATCTAAAACATATTCATTTGGGTTTTATATATACTTCTGGAAATTATGATTTTGTATAGAATTTGAATAACATTAGATACACATATATTGTTGTATTATTTCTCCACATTATTTTATAGTGAATTCTTCTTTTCTCTACCAATTTCTTGCGTTCCTTTTGTATTGTGATTGCCACTTCATATTGTGCAATATAATCTCATCTTTAATTCCTAATGCTGGTTGTTATTCCACATGCCGCCTTAGTTTTCACTTTAGTTTCTTAATTTTTTGTTTCCTAGAATCAATCTTTGTTTGCAGCTCGAGAGTATTATAAATGTGGGGCATCAACGTTGAAGACAAAATATGAAGTGATAATTATTTAATCGTTTTATTAAAAATCGAACATTGTGCATAACCTCATAATGAACAATTTAAGGAATAATAATCTATAAAATTACCAACTTTTTCACCTCTGACACCAGTATATCACAGATGAGGACTTAGACATTGTACCATTCTGTTTCAAATCAGAAAACCCTAAAAACAAAAATCAATGAGCAATCGAAGTTGCTTATATAGACCAAGAGAACTAGGTTTCAAAAATAACAACCTCTTCTCACTCAAACTCTTTTATCTCACAATGAAACATAGAAATCATCCAACCAAAGATTGAAGATTACAAAGAAGACAAAAAGAAAACCCAAAGAGAATTCTAGAAAGCTGTACAAAAATTGGACGAAAGAAGTAAATTAGGGCAGCTAACAACTTTGCAACTTAAGTAGGTAACATTTAAAGCTAAAGTTACGCTTCTAAAACACAAATTCTATTGTTCTAATGGATCCGAATTTGGGCTTTATCAATTGATTTATTTCGCAATATAATTCTATTGTTCTAATGTCTTAGTTCTTTGATTTAAAAAAGGAATTTTACATAAATAAATGGTACTTTCACTATTTGAATAAACTACAACAGGATTAGAATGCTAATTAATTTCAGCTGAAAAACGTTTTAACAACATGGCTTCTTTAATTGATTCAATTGCAGCAACATATTCAAGGAAGCAGTTTTTATATTTATTTGTTCAAGTTCCAAATCATACTGAAAAACTAATGCTCACATCACTCTTATAGTATTTTACATCAGGTGAGAAAAATTCGTCATAATCAATACCTTATTTTTTATAAAACTTTTTACAACTAATCTAGACTTAAATCTAAGTGGTTCTGTTTCAAAATTCCTCTCTAATACTGTAAATCCATTTACAGTCAAATCTTTAGGTCTTTGAAATAAAATCCAAGTGCTATTTTTAATCAATTGATTATTGTTTTCTAACATTGCAGAATGCCAATGTTTAGATTGCTGACTGGTTATAGCATCATTAAATGATTTTTGTTCCTTAAAGACTAGATTTTGATAGGACATAACGTCAGGGGAAAGAAAATCTCTTAATCTAGAAGGTTCTATGATATCTTTCCTAACTCCATCTCTAGTTAGTTGACAATCATCTATCCAGTTGTTTTTCGTGCATCTCTAATTCATCTACTTTGAGGCTGAGTATTCTTTTATCCTATTTTTCTATGATCATAACTATTTTCTGACTCACTCTCTACGTACACTTCCTCAAAAAAGTCAGATGAAGATTCAAGCTCCATCTGCAGCTTAGTACCATCTTTTTTTTATTCCCAATCTTAGAGGCATTATCTAATTTTCTCTCACTCAAACACGGCATGTTAGACTCATTAAAAGTCACAACTTTACTAATAATTATTTAAACACATCTAAGAATTCTGATAGAATATGCAAACAAAGAGGAAGGAGAACTTAGATTTTCATAGACTGAATGATGAAAACAGGCTGGAGCCATACTTATACAAAACCATACTTAAATCCATAACTTTCTATCTACTACCACTCACTTTGTTGGACAGCATATCTAGTACTATATTTGACCATACTTTGCTAGACTTTAAACATATAATGTAAAGCTAGAAATAAGTACAACAAAACATAGAGTTATGGTNATAAAGCTAGAAATAAGTACATCAAAACATAGACTTACGATAACAAAAGTATCAATTTCAAATGTCAATACTCCTCCTTGAGACTTTTGTTGGAAACACCAAGGTATCCCTTCAATGTTTCAAATCTTCCCTTGGACAAGGACTTTGTAAAAATATCAGCAAATTGGTCCTCAGTATTACAGTGCATGAGCTCCACTTCTTTCCTATCTTGAGCTTCTCTTATTGAATGATACTTGATCTTTATGTGCTTTGTTCTTCCATGAAATACCAGATTCTTCACCATTGCCACTGCTGACTAATTATCACAATAAATGGTTGTGGCTTCCTCTTGCTTGTGGTTAAGATCCTCCAAGATTTTTCTTAACCATGTGGCTTGATTTATGGCCTTTGAAACTGCTATATACTCTGCCTTTGCAATAGACTGAACCATGGTTTTCTACTTCATAGAATTCCAAAGCACAATACTTGATCCAGCATAAAACACATAACCAGGGGTGCTTTTCATGTCATCAACTGAACCAGCCCAATCACCGTAAACCCAGTTAGAAGCAACCTTTCAGATCTCTTGAACCAAATTCCCAGCTCCTCAGTACCTTTTGCATATCT
>CAIGRP010080489.1:20020-49936 GCA_903798385.1 Fraxinus cuspidata | reverse complement strand
TTAACCCTTAGACCTATATTTTTGAAAAGGATTTACTAGAGGCAAGAAGACATGTTGGAAGTATGGAAAAAATACTCTAAAGAACTATTTTTGTGGAAAAAAGTTTTGAATAGTGAATTTTAGTAGAATGTGTGGTTAAAAAGTAGTAAAATATTTTTGGTATACGTATAAAATATTTTATTGTGTGAATGTGTGGTTGAAAATGATTATGTAGTAAACCATAAAATAATTTTAATCATCGGCCTTAACCAATGTTATTGATTAATCCATTTGACATTACAATTTTTGCATGAGCATGACTTCCAATGGAGTTATTGAAAATTTCCTAAATTTGCATATTAATGCGAGAGATCATAACGAGGATATTCCAGTTGAAATATTTCTCTACACGACAAGAAAGAAAAATTCTATGGATAACAAAATCTGAATACGATTCTTCTCTTTCAAAAAAATAAAAATAAAATAATTTGAATACTCTTGAATTTAAAATTGAAGTGATAATTATACATTAATTTTTTTTAAAAAATATTAGAGTAATTACTCAAATATCATAAGGAAAAGAGTAATTCTAACGTAGTGTAGTACAAATAATGGCTTAGATTTGCCTTCGGTAGGGAATCATTGTCCGTATTTATATGCGTCTCGTACGAACTTGTATCATTTTGTCAAATCATGCTACAATGTCTAACATTGATGTGTTTGCCATTGCCCTGTTCAAAGAATTTCTATTGGATGTTGTGTTCGACCAATCAAGTCATCATTTTATCTAGATTGTAGGCTATGGCCTAGGGTCTACACAACCTTCCGTCTTGACAATCACGAGTTCGAATCTCCTGCCAACACTTCCTCGGTGGAGCCCGTCGCATAGGGCTTGCCTAGTGCGGTTTATCTCTCCTGTGTGGTTTGCGAGTTATTGCGCATGGAACGAGATTTGTCCAGTGCACATTCATGAGTAGCGGCTGCGGGTTCCTACGTCAACAAAAAATCATTACGTTCTTCGATTTGGTGGGAGGTACGGTGATGATGTCAATGCGACACTTAATTTTTTAAGTGATAGTTGAGGAGGTGTTGACAACATAAGTGAACATTCTTTCAGTTGTTTGTTAATGATTTTTTTAAGATTACGACCTTGTGAATGGTCTAATTGGACATGCCTACAGGATGACCTTCATCCAATATTTTGAAGATCTCACATTTAAATATTTTTCAATCATTTGGAAAGTAGGTCTATAAATGTACTCATTGTTGGAAACTAATAAATAATATATAATAGCATGTTTTTATTTGAACTAAGGTTGGACAAAACATCCAAATTGAATCGGATCAAACTTGACGCAAACTAAGCGATTTTTCTTAAATTAAATATTCTAATGAGTGTTAGAATTGAGAATCGACAAGTTTGGTTCGATTCTAGGTTTTAGACCAAAATCAAATAACCGATTTTTCATAATTTTTTAATTTTTTTATATTAAACAAGCCAAATTTTTTTAATTTTTTTCTTGTTTCATTTACCAACTAATTAATTGAGCACAAAAATATCATTTTTTCTATTTTATTTGCCAACTACTCCCTCTATCCAATTTATACATGCTGATATTGTTTTTTTTTATACGAATTAAGAAATTTTATTTAATGTTATTAAAAAATCAATTTTTGCAAATAATTTTACTATTTTACCAAGAAAAAGTGGAAAATATTATGAACGACTTAAACTTTCCTACCTTCGAAAATTGTGTGTATGTATGTGGATAATTCCAATGAGTAGGTAAGTTAAAATCTATACAATTTCATATTAAGTAAGAAAATTTGTTTATAACTAACCAAATTAAATAAAGATATATTAGTAAACGAAATAAAAAAAAAAAATACATTCGCAATATAGAATCAGAGCTATAATTTAGAATAAGAAAATAAGTAAAGTCGGTCTATACATGTTGAATGGAGGGAGTAATTAATTGTTTCCAAAATATCAATTTCACGTTTTCAGTCCAAATCCAACTTTGTAACGCAAATTTTAAAGAATCAAAATTGAGTGACTTAAGTTTTTCTCAATCATTTTGCTGTTTTTCAAATAATTGAAGTTAAATAGCTACTCCTCTCTTCATCTTATCATTTTTTTGCTCTACTCATCGAATTTCCTTCACTTTGATCAAGGTAATTTGTATAATAAATCTTATTAGAAAACTTGTTATTTGTATACTTTTACATTGAACTACGTTATTTTGTAAATGTGCCATTGTTTGACATCCATTTTTTTCTCATTCTTCATTTTAACCACACATTTTATCAATTAAAATAATATTACACATAAATTCAAAAATTTTCCTTATTTTTTAATCACACATTCTTCCATCAATCACTATTCCAAATCATATTCTTTTCCAAAATGGGTGTCAAACAAGGGCATAATATTGTTGTCAACACTAATATTGAACATGTCATTAGTTGGATTAACGTAGTGTTGTTATAAATATTAAAAAATTTAATTATGATTTGAAACCGAATCGATTCGATCCAGAACAGTTCCATAATATAATTTAGATCTAGAGGGTTTTAATTATTAAATACTCGAAAATTCTAGTTCAATTCGATTTTCTTTAAAATCAAATTAAATTGGATCGGACCAGATCCAATCCAAATTTGGGTAAACATCTCAAAAATGTTAGAATATATTCTATTCGCATTGCTTGTGGAAAGAAACTGACTTGCGCAATTTTAGTATATATATATAGACTTGTCAATTATATTTTGCCCACCCTTTAAAAAATTTATATTTTGAGTGATTTGAAAGGGATTAAAATAAAAAAAATTTAGTAGATTTTAATAAATGTTGATGAAATTTGTAAATTCTATAAAATATGTGATTAAAATTAATTTTTAATTTTGATTTAAATTAAAATCAAGATTTTAATCAAACGCAAACAGGGTTAGAGTTCCAAAATTATGTTAAATTTAATTATGTGTTAACTTTGTTTGCCATGGTAAAAAGTATTTTACTTTATATTTATTTAATCCACAAATTTACGTTGCATTATCGAATTTAATGCCATTATAATTTAGTCCATATTCGACATTTTTAAAATTATTCTTTTGAATAATATTTTTTAGAGAATATGTGGTTAAAATGTAGAATTTTTTATTTTTTAAAGCTTTCAAGTATAAAATTTTATTGTTTGATGAGCTATTTATTTTCAAAATATATTTATTTCTCTCTTATTTTTAATCACATTTTTTAATAAAATAATATTATACGTAAATTTAAAACTTTTTCTTAGCCATTGTTTGAACCTCGTTATTTGGCAAATAATGCATTTTTGAATAGTGGTGGATGGAAAATGTGTAATTAAAAATAAGAACAAATTTGGGTTTGTGTATAATATTATTGTATTGAAAAATATATGGTTGAAACAAAAAGAGAGAAAAATACATTTAAAATATGGGAATCAAACAAATTTTTATTTTTTAACCACATATTCTTCGTGAAATAATTAGCTCAAAATGTATTTTTATATAAAAAATGGACTCAAAAGGGGCTTTCAAGTCAAGACTCTCAACGTATAATTAAAAATGAATACAAAAATGTTGTTTTGGAAAGGGGCTTTTAACCAGCATCTGGAAGTATAATGCGAAACCCCTTTCTCTACAGGAGCATATACATACACAGTAAATACTATCTTTGTACACGATTAGGGTTTTGTTTTCAAATTTTCTTGGGCAGAAAAGGCAAAGAAAAAAACTTGAAGCTTTAACCCGCCGATTGATTCGACCAACGAGAAATCGGATCTTATTTTCTCCTGATTCTTGAGAAAATGGCAAAGGAAATTAAGGAATTTCAGTTGTATAACAGTATGACGAAACAAAAGGAGGTGTTCAGGCCTAGAGTTGAGGGCAAGGTGGGAATGTACGTCTGCGGGGTCACCTCCTACGACCTCAGCCACATCGGTCACGCCCGCGCCTATGTGGCTTTCGACGTACTTTACAGGTATGCGCGCGTCTGTCTGCACTCAAGTTTATTGGGACTCAAAATTTTTGGGTCTGTTTATTTAGAATTATTATTTTGAAATTCCTTTTTTGTTAAGTTGCAATTGATATTATTGTTTTTTTTAATTGATATTCTTGTTATGTGTGTTGTATTTAAATTCTGTTTAGAAGTTATATATGTTTTATTTGGAATGTGATCAGTGAAAGTTTGATCCTTTTTTGCTAAGTCACACGGTTACTATTTTTTTGAGGGGGCTAGAAGATATTATGGTTCTTATGTGCTTGGGGAATCTGCTAGAGGCCTCACTTATATATATATATATATATATATATATGTGTGTGTGTGTGTGTGTGTGTGTGTGTGTATGTGTGTGTGTGTGTGTGTGTGTGCCGTAAAGTGTGTGATTTGTGAGAAACATTAGGAAAAAACGTGGCTACTCCTGTTGCTGAAAATTGGTTACTTGTTGGAGGAGAAAAATCGATGCATTTCCTTTGTGTATTTTGGTCTCTTCTCTTGCCATCTTCCATTGTTTTTTCTCATGTCTTTGTAGCTACAAATTATCACCGTTATCTTGTCATTTGTGGATGAGATTGAGTAGTAATCGAGGTGAATATATTGGTTGTGAGTTGGAGCCGTTTGAATTGGTTATTTGGTATAAAAAAGGTAACGTGAAATTGAGTCAGGAAAACACTGTTTTAACAATCCTTGGAGCGAGCTTCCGGGATAAGAGTATTGTATCAAGAACATAACCTGGGTGAGATGGCTCCATTTTTTGTCTTGACAATGAACTGCCCATGGACTTGATTAACAACTAATTGTGAATCACTTTTCACCTCAATACTTCGAGCTTGCATTCCCTTGGCTAGTGAAACCCTATTAATAGAATAATACTATTTATTATCATGATAATAAATCATCAATGATGCAGCAGCCTATATGGAATAATGGGGTTGGAAGTTCAATCTATATGAGAGATGGGGGAGGAGAGAGAGAGAAATATGAGGGATATTGACTTGCCACATCACCGATGATTTATCTTCATGATGATAAATAGCATTACTCCTACTGATAGGGCCTCGTATTTGGCCGCCATATTGTTTTTCACTTTGAAAGCAAATTGAAGTGCAAAATTCAATTTTTTCTCTTATGGACTTGTTAAGATTATTCCATGTCCAATATCATTTTCTCCTGATGACCCATCAACAAAATTGTTTTAGGGCTTTTCCTAATCAGTTTCATCTTGGGGAATGGAAAATTTTGAAAGTTCAACAATGACATCTATCAATGATTGTGCCTTGTTTGTATATCGCCTTTTACTGTTAATTTCAAACTACCCCAATTTCACTTATCATTTCATCAATCTTCCTAATGTATTAGGCTTTTGGAAAACCTATTTAAGTAGAAAGTTTGTGAATACATCAATGTTGTTACTTTAGAAATAAAAACGAAGCTTACGTAAGGCTACTACTATGGCGAGGGCTAGTTTTTCCATGTCTGGATATCTAGCCTCAACACCCTGGAGAGCTTTACTTACACAATACACAGATAACTGTTGTTACCGTTCCTTCCTCACCAATACGAAGCTCACTGCTACTTCGGATACTTTCATATAGAGATGAGTTTTTTTATCCATTTAATGGCTTGGCTAAGAATGGGCTTTTCCAAGATGTTCCTTCAAAGCTTATAAAGATAGTCCATTCAAACTTTTTCTTCCCTTTTATTACTTGAAAGAATGGGAATCATTTATCTATTCCTCGTGATATAAACCTACTCAGAACTATGACCCTTCTAGTAAGATTTTAAACCTCTTTCGGTTTCACAAGGAATTGTATCTCGATCAGGGCTCATATTTTATCTAATTTCGCCACAATGCCTCGTTGATATAACACAAACCCTAAACATTTTGCATGACATAAATCTCTAAAGCACACTTAAGTGGGCTAAGCTTTATTCAGTACTTTCGAAGAATGTGGAACGTTTCTTCCAGGTGTTTTAAATAGTCCTCGGCTTTCAAGCTTTAAACAAGAATATCATCAATATATACATATATCATTTTCCTTATCTGATATGCGAACATATTATTGAACTTCATAAAATTATTGCCAAATTTAGATTATATGTATATATAAGGATACCCTAGTTGTTTTATTGATGGAATTGTATATCAATGATAATAATGACAACTTTGTTTATTTTTAACAGTGTCAAAACTTAACTTTTTAAAAACGTGATATTTACATTTTAACAAAGGTTGTTGTATGTGTATTCTATAGGGACAATAATTCTAGTCATTTTGTAAATTTTATGATTGTTATCTTGTTTCCATTTACCTTCATAATAGATGAAAATGTTAAATTATCCATATATGCAAAAAAATACAAATCAAATCGTATGAATTTTTTTTTAAAAAAGGTGACAGAGTATGCCACTTTTAAATTTCACTATATAATAAATTCATATGCGAATGTTAAATAACTACATTATCTCACTTTTTCATTTAAGGTAAGATTGGAATTCATGTTCATATTTAATTTTTTTTATATATATAAACACAATTGTATGCATCTCTTTAAATGATCCAAAAGAATTTAATTGAAATAGACTGCGACCTTCTTAAAAACAACTGATAGAGAATGTCACTTTTCTCATTCTCATATATGTATCTACATTTTCACAAGCACCTTTCATACATTGCTTAAATTGATCGAAAGTTGATTTTTCAAATATATTCAATCTAGCTTATACAAATCTGAATATTAATATATAATAATTCAAAATTATTAATCTAAAGATGAAATTTCATATGTACTAGATTAAGAAAATCCTCAACAACATCAAAATCAAATAAAATATAAACTAATTGAATGAAAAATCAGAAACATACAAACCTTTAGATTTGGGTTGATTATTTGAAAATTTGGAGGAGAAAACTTTGAAAAAGGTAGTTGAAGCGATCCTTGGCATTTTTTGAGCTTGATTTGTTTGAGATTTTCTCTAAAGATTTCGATTTTTCTTAATTTGAGAGCGCAAGATTTCAGTATTTTTGGAGCCATCGACACTGTTTTTGAAATATCTGTTTCACCATATTTCTTTCAGTTTAATTGGGGTGAATTGTATAATCTATATTTTAGCCCATGTTTTTAATAATTTTTCAAAAGTACTCTAAAATTAAGGATATTTATGTAAGTACCTCGTAATTGAACATGTTACAAGGATTAATAGACCCAATACTTGAACATGACTTGGTCTAAATCAAATTTATTTCTCAACGAAAATAATTACAGCATCTTCCTGAACATGCAACGAACTGTTTATCACATTCTAACCAATCAAGAACTATTTATTATAACAACAAACTGCTGGGTTCTGATCAGATGAAGCAGAAATTAGATCTCATTGGGATATTTACTTGTCCAGCTCTTGGAATAGCGATAGTCCCGCAAGATGGGGTTTTAATCATATTTATACCTGCCCGATTTCTCAAGGCTCGATGGAAACTAACAGTGGTCTTGGTTACTCCTTCCTTCTTCGTCTTGTCAGGAACTAATGGCAGAGGCTTCACAAAAGGTCTGGACGAGTGGTCAATAGGAAGGTAAATTGCTTTCTTAATGTCATCAACAAGCGCGACCTCGCTATCAAGTAAGTTGGCAGAGTTGAAAAACATTTGAAATACTTTCATACAAGCGAGATGAAGATTCTTGCATGATTTTGGCAAATCATCAAATCCATCCATCAGAACATGTTCGAGGAATTCTTTCCTTTTCATTTCCACAATCTCTTTGACGTGAGCTATTGATTCGTCTATACAAGCCTGTGGATTTTCATTCAAGTGGAGCAATACAAGATTCATTTTCCCATCTGCTTTTTCCTTCTGTATTGTTAACCAAAATTAAGAATTTTTAGACATTAACCAACTGGAAAAAAAAAAAAAACAATTGCATGTTAGAAAGTCTTCCCTTCTCATTTACCTCATAGCTTTGAACGTCATTTAATAATCGGGTTCTAGCCATAAGTAATTTTGTGATGTTCTCATATTCTGCAGGTTTGAGCCTTTCACTTGTTAAGCCCGGATTCAAGAAACACGAGGCTGGAAGAGTAATGGTATGCGCTGCAATTGATATCATTCCAGTTTCAAGATATTCATTTGCAGATGGTATATACCCTTCGTGGCTCCAAGTTTTCTCCACCATCCACGAAACAAATGTTTCACGCCACTGATAGTAAAGATTTTAAGTTAATAATTCGCTTATCTATGATAAATTCAGGAAATTTAAGAAAATAAGGTTACAAACTTACAATATATCGAATTTTTTCCCCAATTTCGCTTCTTTCATGTTGGTGACATTTTGATGTAATTTCATTTACAAAGTCATCAAGGGCGTCAAAGATAGTTTTACTGTGTCCTTGTAATCCTTTGCCATCCCATCTGCAAGGAAATAGTTACCATCAATGGCTTGTTTACTAGAAATAATACAATATCAAAATATCGTCCATCATATTGTCCGAATTGTGCTAGGTGTACACACCGTTAAAATTTGGAGTTTCATGTTAAAATGTCAATTTTATTAAGAAGAATAATTTAATCATTTATAAGTTGATTTATGTTTACGTTTTTATTCGATATGGAATTCTATCCCTTAAGACACACTTGGTGTACACCTTGTATAACAACCCTGTCACAAAGAGGGAATTGCTGGCCCCACCCTCTTTATGAGAGGGCTGTTATTGTCCAAACTGGTATAGTACTGCATATAATTAGCCCATGGATCGAGAACGTGGGGAAGTACCTTTTAACGGCATCCGTCAAGACTTCCAGCTCAGACAGAGAACCTTCCATGTCATAAAAGTCATCAGCTACTGTGATAATTATCCCAGCCTTTGCAGATATCAATCGAACAAGGGAATCCAAAGGCAAGCAAATGCTAGCAGCAACAGCATAGTACATATACACAGTTTTTTCTCTCCCAAATCCCATGTCATTAAGTCTCCAAATCATGGACCACCTGTGTTCGTGATTCAAGAAACTTAATTTTATGAACATTTTATGTGAGCAAAATACTTTAAAATGGCAAATTATAATAATCAAATGAATGTACCTTTTAAGTTCCTCTAATTCATTTCTGTATATCAGCTGTCTAAACTCATAATTTTCCACAGCAAGCTGCAATAGCTTCTTGTTGTCTAGACTGGATAACCTGATAAGTTTAACAAGTAATATCTGTATTAGCTTCTTGTCCTAGAATTTAATCTCTTTCTTAGCCTCCCGTTTGATAACCATTGTTCCAAAAATCTTGTTTTCTTATACTCATTTTCAACCACACATTCTTCACATAAACCCAAAATTTTTTCCTACTTTTTAAACACACATTCTCCAAAAATGTACTAATCAAAAACTCATTCTATACAAAAAAAAAAAAAAAATGGTTGTCAAACATTGGCTTAATTTTGTCTAGTGCCGTAATGTACCTGTAAAATGAGGCCTTCCCAACCCACAAGGGGGTTATTTTATTTTCTTCCATCCACTTCCTATGGTCAAGATGATCCAGCCTAGCAATCCATGGAAACTCCAATTCATGCTTAACCTACAGGAAATCCACAGTTTCATCTCAGTAATAATTGAAAAACATTAAAATGAAGAAAATCTTCCAATTTTTATTGAGCACCGACAAATAACCGGAAATGTGTAGCATAGGCCGCATAGTGTGGACCACCTTGTTTTCAATTTTTCAACACAAATAAACAACTTCCATTTAATTTTATTGATAAGAGAGGAAGAAAACGGGTCATTTACCACACTCTGAAATCCCTTGGAAAGTACAAAGTTATGATCCCTATTTCTTTTAACTGATCTTTCAAGCATTCTTCTGGAAAATGCTCTTGCCTCCTCTAATTCATACTCTCCTGGAAATAACAAATCTGTGGCTGCGTATACACTGTACATCACTGTAATGAATTTTTCACAGTTTTCTTCCATATGATTCAGGATTTCTGCATGATTTAGAAACCAACAGAAGTTCCCTGAACATGTATAACATTTGAGTCAGTTCACTATTTAATTACAAGCAATAAATAAGATTTCGAAATTCTACCTGGATTTACTTCATATCCTTGCATACGGAAGAGCCGAAAAGCCAAGGAGTCCTTGTATAATTTTATGGGTGATAAAATGTTTGTCTTTCCTGGCTTTGACTTGCACTGTTTCTGATCCCTGAAGAGAGGCCAAAATTTTCATTTCTATTAAGCATAATTAATTAAAATCAGTACATTATATCATCCTTTTTATATATTTTTTACTCTTCCAATTAGTCAAGTTACATTATATCAAATGATATGTGGTCACAAATGTTGATGAATAGTTAAAAGGATTAGATCATTTTTTTCTTGAAGTAATTAGTTGTATTTATCACATTTATTATTAAACAAAAATATGCCCATGCTTGATGATGATTAAAATTAGATTTTTTATAGATTTTGATAAATTTAATGAAATATGCCATTAAAAGGTTGTATGTTTCAAGAAATATATGATTAAAATTAATTATTGATTTTGAATTAGATTAAAATTTAAATTTTAATCCATACCAAGCAAGGACTATTTTTTATCACTTAATACGATAAGACAGTGACCGAAATAGTATAATATGACATTAATATTCAAGCTTATTTAAGAGCGTTATCGTGGAAACTCAATTTTATTGGAGTTTTCTTTCTTAACCATGTTCAATATCTATACCTTATGCAAACACATAATTATTAAATTATTAGTTGTATAACCTGTAAATTTGAGCAAGTATTTTCTCTATCTCTTCATTGAAATGCTCAGCCAAACCCAGCCTTTGCACTTGATCAACCATGCAAAGCTTTACTAGTTCTTCGTCCATAGGATACTTAGCTGGTACTGCATAAAGTTGATTTAGGTTAATCCCATTCATACATACCTACAAAGGCGGCCCTAAAGGCGCGTAGGTGCGCACAGGCATTCATGTACGCCGTATTCTTTTAGTTGTATTATACTGTCTTACCTCCTCCATTAGGACATTTTTGTACTAGAGACTCGAGATATCTTCTACATTTGATGTTTCCCGTGGCCATAAACGCATGAGCTGTAGCAGAAGGTGACTGAAATAATGAACCATCATTGCTCAAATGCTTAATAATTTCCTCTTGATGGACATTATATGTTGGTGGCAAGCTCTCCAGGTAGGCCAACAGAGGAAGATCACAATACCGTGACTCATCAACAAGCTCTTCCCTGTAATTAAGCTTTTAGGGAGAGAAAGTGCAAAGAAAGTCCCATATCGGAGACATGAACAGATGATAGGCTTAGAAGTAATTGGGCTACTCCACCAAATAGGTTATGTGCAATCTTACAAAAAAAAAAATGTACTTACGTTTGAAGAATTTGTTGCTGGTTGAATAAAACGTCGGCTATCACTCCTTTTGATCCCTGAGGTAAAACGAGCTCCAGGCTGGCTGCCTGAGCGAGTGCAATCATTGCCGGAAAAACAATGAGAAACCACCGAGGAAGATTCTGATAATTTATTTTTAGAAGTATCTCTACCTTGTCACGAACAAATGCCAATCCTGTTAAACATAAGAAACGTATTCAAATGAAATTAGTGAATGTATATATACAAGTAACTTTATCTAACACGTTAAACTTTTAAATTAGAATAATGCTACTCGGGACAATCTTAATGATCACTATTAAGATTGGGCTCCTTTCTCTTGTCCAATGCATTAAAATGCATCACAATTTCCATTGGAAATGAATTAAGAACTGATAATGATTATCTCCGGTAATAAATAGCATTACTCCGATTTTAAGGCCAATGATTAAAGAATCATCAAAGTCATTTGGTTTGCATGTTAGATGTGCGCGTAGTATTTTTTGCATGTGTACCTTTCTCAATATTTTCTTGGCCTACATTCCAAGTTTTGAGGGCAACCATGCAAGCAAGAGTTGAGGGTAGAGTATCGATGGTTGGTAAACCCTCTTCGTCCGTATTGCCCCAAAATCCCCCTTCTTTCTGGTTTTCGAGTATCCACTTCAAGCAATTCTTGAACATGGGAGAGTTATATTTTCTGGGATCCGCAGGAATCATGGCTAACCAAGCTGTGTCATAGGCAGATGAGGAAACAAATGCATGGATATTATCATTTGAAAAAATCTCCTTCTTGATGTCACTTACTAGAGATTGAATCGAGGATTTCGATGGCTCCATGGAAACAAATTAGCAGACAATTTGAAAAATTTATACTATATTTTCTTGATAGTAAGATGGTTTGTATGCGTATTGTTATGGAGAGGCTCAATTCTATTTATAGACTAGGCCCGTGTTTGATTTTAATTAAAATTTCGCGTTAAAATCAAGAATTAATTTTAACCATACATTTTATGCTATCTGCAATATTTTAAATACACATTTTATCAATTTTTATCAAAATCTATGAAATTTTTTTTGATTTTTCAGACTGAGATTTTTTTGTATTTGATAATGACAACTCTCATACGTACGTACCAAGACTTTACGTCTTTCTTCCTTACGTGAATACTGCACCACGTGTGCGTGTGTATCTCATTTTAGGTAATTAGAAGTCATATTAATTTGTACACGTCATAAGACTCACTGTTCCTTTTACTATCTATCTTTATAAATAATTTATGAATTTGATTGGCTAAATTGCTCGAGCCAGCATTTAAATCAATATGACTTCTAATTACCTAACACTCGATAACAGTGGTGGTGGTTGGGTGTCCTTTGGGGAATCCAAGCCCGACTCGAATTTGGATATTTTATTTTTTATTTTTAACTATGCCCCTATTTGATGGTAATTAAAATCAGATTTTTAATAAATTTTGATAAAAATTGATGACATATATGATTAAAAAGTTATGGATCCCATAAAATGTGTACTTAAAATTAATTATTAATTTTGACTTAAATTAAAATCTTGATTTTAAATGAAACAAGGGTTGTATTTTAAATTTTCCCTTCGCTTTCACATATTCCCAATTTTTAAATCTAAATTCCTTTATATAATTACATATTATGTTGTTGGCAAAGTTCAAATAATTTGACACGGACTTGTTTAATAATAAATTGTGAAAATATCTTGCATAATTTGAATATAAGACATGTTTAATTTGCATGGATTATGAGTTGAATTGTATGAACGATTTAATTATAAATTTTGCATTTTGATTTGAGTGGATTATTGAATTTAATCGTATAATTTTATATCTCTATTACGTTCTTATAAAATCAATACATGGATGTTTGTCATTGAACTCTTGATGAAGAAGTCCAATGTGAATTTTCTTTGAGAAAATTCATGCTTGATGTGATTTTTAGGGCTGCTTTGAATACATGAAATTCGTTATTCGTTGGACTTGTTTAATTCTCTTGGACTTTCCTGAATTTGTCTTTTGCATTACTTTTCAATTCTAAAATAAGTGAGCTTTTTTATTTTTACATAATCTTCCTCTTAAAGTTGCTTTTTTACTACGAATTCATAACTAATAATAAATAATGAGGTTATTATAAGATATTTCCGAAGTGGAAAACCCATAGAGAAGAATTTTAAAACATTGTAATATTTTTAAATATTAACATATATTGTTGTCTTATTTGAAATATATATATATATAATTATGTTTTGCCCCACTACATTCAAGTCCTCTCCCCAATCCATCACTGCTCGACTATACTTGGTCACAATTAGATTAGACAGTTCCAAAGGATGTGTCCTGACAACTATTATTGTAGGGAAAAAAAAAAGTTTAGAATAGTGATTTTTAGGAGAATATGTAATTAAAAAGTAAGGAAAATTTTTTTATATACATTTAGAATATTTTATTGTGTGAATATATGGTTGAAAATAGTCTCGTAAAACCATAAAATAAATTAATGATTGTCAAACACGTTGTTAATTTGTATTTCTTCAAAATTATAGCCCAAAATGGAATTCTTTGCTTTCAAATTTCAATTTTTACTTAAAATGTGGGGACGAGAACATGCATGTTTCATGGTTGCCCATCTTTTCTTTTGTTTTTTCTAAACAAAAATAGCTGAATTCACTGGAATTTAAAAGAGATGTCTTCGTCTGCATTGCCGAAATCAATTTATTGGTGTGAACTAAAATGCTAAAAGTTATGACTTCAGGGTCTTTCTATTTAAATCAAGATTACGCCAATGATTTTTTTGAATATATTATAGATATATATTCGTTGGACTATTTTGTTTTGAAATATGGCATGACTATAAAATCATTAGAGATTAGTTCCGACAACAATCACGAGCTCAACAAATCTAGTATTCGTATCATTATGTTATTATTTGTAACTAAGTTTGCTTTATTTTTTACTCGAGCATGACACTAAGTTGTACATTGTTCATATAAAATTTACTATTTTACTCTTTTTATATTGAGACTCAAACAGAGGCATAACTAAGAGCCAACCATTTCACTTTCCCTCCTTCCTGTCATTTTTGACTAGTATGATGACTGAAAATTACATGAACTATGTTGTCAGCCACAAAAGTTTGCATTTCCTATACAAGAATGACAGATCATTATTGCTGTACTCGCGTTAACAGCATGAGAAACGCATAGCGGAGAAATTTTGGTTCGTGTCCATGTATGAAACACATTGAGAGTCTTATCTAATGATTATGTCAATAAAAAAATTGTATTCTTTTGATTTACATTACAAGAAAAATGATTTTTTTTGCAATGGGATTTAGCAATGTATATATTTACATTGAGTTCCTCAATGTTGCCGTAATGTATACGGATATAGCAAGAGTTAATGTTTGTTGCTAAATATTGATTGTGTGTTGTTATTAACATTGACTTATGGTTGACTTTATAATTTGATTATAACAAACAAATTGTTTTTATCTCTAACAATTGAATTCAATTCTTCATAGCTATTATTGTAAAGTTGATCAATCAGAGATAGAAATACCGCTACCAAAAGACCGAGAATTAATGATCAATAGAAATCGAGATGGAAGACGAGCATTCACGTCAAATTGATCAAAGACAATAACAAATCGAGCATTCACTTTAAATCAATCAAAAATATTAGATTTAGATGTTTTGGATACATATGTAAAGGTAAAATACTTTAATCCTTAATAACGAATAATTAAAAGCTCAAAAGATGAATTTTTATGCACAAGAAGAGAAAAAATTATTTTATAAAAATGTTTGCAAAAAAATTATTTTTTCAAAATGTAATAACTTCAACTTGACATTTAAACTTTTTACAAGTATTACTTACCTTGAAAAATTAAGTGAAAACATTTTTTAAAAGCCTATATTTTTCAAAACAATCTAGAAAGAAAATTTCGTAAAAATGCTGGCCAAACGGACGTCCAGCTGGCCAAACGAACGTCTAGTTCGTCCAACGGTCGAATTTTTAATTGTTCTGAATTTTGACGCACGACGTTTAGTTTGGTTGTCCGATTCAATATGCAGACGTCCGGATTGGTTGTCCGATTTGTCAAAAATTTTGGTATTTTGACAGTTATAAATACCATTTCACTTTGCATTCAATATAACACTTTTGAAAGCATTTAGGTGAGTTATTCTTGAGAAAAATTATATTGATATTTCATCTCACTTATCTTTATCGAATCATTTACTTTGAAAAACTTTTGATTGAATTAACTTTTGAAAATCATTCTACCCATCAAAGTTTTTCTCACCTAATACTTGAATTTCGTTCATTGATATTTATTAAAATATTAGCTTATTTCTTTTTTGTACTTAATTTGATCACATCATTTATTAAGAAAGAAGTTTCAAATTGTAAAATCAACTTCCTTTAAATTTGTGGGTAGTGTTGAGATCTCGTAAAACTCAACATTGTGTAAGGATCTATGCTCCTTATTTGTAAATTACAGAAAATGTTGTAAAATGGTTGGATTATATCATAAGTCAATCAACATAGTGAAAAAATCTTGTTCGTGCCGGAGAGTTTGGTAATGAATAACGTAGATCGTTGCTTTAAATCGAATATCTACGATTATATCGTTTGCATCATCTTTCTCCCTTTTACTCATCGTTTTTACATTTGCGCTTATTATTTGAATTTATCTATTTAGTCGTAGTTGCTTGGATTTATATTAATTCTTTAAAAAAGTTTTAAAAACAAATTCCCCCCCCCCCCTTTGTTATTATTCTTTCTTGATTAGTTTTTCTTGGGCTTTCTATTTATATCAAAGCAAGGTGCAATTAGATTTTTAACAAAGCGCATTTACATGTAGTGGTAATATGTAATGTGTGGTCTTTCTCCAACGTTCATTTGCTCATTTGTTTACTTTTCAACAACATTTATCTACACATTGTATTTACATTTCAACAACATTCGTTTTCTTTATGTTTTAACAACCTACATTTGTACGTGATCTTTGAATTTTTACAGCAATTTATGCACATTATCGTTTATCATGGACAACATTTACTAGAATGTTGTCTTTACTTTTAAACAACATTCAATTGTACATTATCTTTTATATTTTACGTTCTTAGCCCTTGTTTGAACCCAATTATTTGAAAATAATGAATTTTTGAATAGTAAATTAATGGAGAATGTGCGGTTAAAAAATAAGAAAAATTTTTGCATATACGTATAATATTATTTTATTGAAGAATGTGTGATTGAAAAGAAGAAAGAGAAAAATGAATTTTTGAAATAACGATGATCAATTAAAGGCTTAATCATTTAAATTCATATTACATTCCACTGTGTATATAAAACCCATTCCACACAACATCAGCCCTTGAATAAAATTTATGCAATAACAATGAAATATGTTCAAGTCCGTGTTTGGAGCAACTAAAAGTCAGATTTTTAAAAGATTTCGATAAAAATTGATAAAATGTGTGACTGAAAAGTCGTGAATCTCATGAGATGTATAGTAAAAATTAATTATTGATTTTGAATTAAATTTTTATAAACATTTTTTTAGCTCTAACAAATATGAGCTAAATAATAAAATAGTAGAATTTGTAATTTATCATATAAAATATGGCTCATAAGTCATAATGCCTACGTAGCGTGGGTGCGCGAGTAGATCTGCTTCGAACAGTTGAGCAGCTATTACATTTCCACGATGGAGTACAACGTGGATCATATTAAGAAGTGCATAAGAAAAGACTGCGCTAATAATGATGCTATCTATCATAAGAGGGGAATTTTCATTCAACATGAAACAGCACAAAGTATCAAATTTATACGTGATACAAAGCCTGTGACGGTCATTATTTCCAATTTTTTTCTTCAAAATACTTATTTTCAATAATATATTTATACAATAAAATATTTTATACGTAAATTTAAAATTGTTCCCTACTTTTTAACAACACATTCTCCTAAAAATCATAATTCAAAACTATTTATTTATTTGTTTTTCCAAAAAACGATTGTGAAATAGGGGCAAAATTTGAACCGAAACTTAGCAAAACTCACATGTCTAGAAGTTTGCTATACACAATCGTTTGGAATGAGGAATGACTTTTGCTTTTGCCTTTTATGGAATAACTTTTTGGAGGAAACTATTTTAATTTTTATTTGGAAACTAATTTTTAAAAGCACTTCCTAATTCTGAAGTGCTTTTAAAAAAAAAACCACATTGAACCAACTTCTTTCAAAAACATTTCTAACTATTAGAAGTACTTTCATAAAATTAGTTAGACGAATCCAAAAGTAACTTTTGGGTTTCAAAAGTTTCTTTTGATTTTTTAAAATCCAAGCCAAACGACCCATCAAGATCAATGCACAAGCCACTTGAAAACTCCAGATTAGCTAACATGTGGCCAATGCCTGGTTTTCTGGACAATCATCAAGCGACAAATTCACATCAAAGAAACTCTTACAAGGAAACTGAAATCAAACATAGAATTTAAATTCAAGTTGATCCATCTCTATTGTTAACTCGAGTTAGCTAAGAACAACTCCATAATGATAGTTGTAAGGTAAATTTAGTCGCGAACTCTCATTTATTACAAACACATTGCAATGCCCAGAATTAGAACAGAATTGTTCTTCATGGACCCTACATCAAGCTGCATTTTCCAGCAGTTCATGAAAACCGAAGGATACAAATATTCAAATTGAATTACACACCTCATGTCTTAACCATTTTCATCAACCCATGACCATATAATTGATTTTATAGCACATCAAAAACTCAATTGTAACACAAAAGAAAATGGGGGGAAGTCTCCAAGTCTGATCGACAAAGAGAGAGGAGGGCGAGAGTTGCATGAGACAAAAACGAGAAAAGCGATTGCCATCAACAAGCGTCAAACAAGGGAGAGGAGATCGATAGCCAGAAATCTCAAAGTCCTTCATTTTGTGTCATTTGAATTTTATTTATTTTTAACTATTTCGGTCGGGTCGGATAAGTTCATGTTGGATTTATGGATGAAATTATACCACATACATCTTTTTTATAATATATTTTAAATTGTGTTGACGACATATCAATCTATATGGAGTTTTAAAATTCATTGAACTCTGAGTTGAGGACATCTCATTAAAATTTCAAGATAATACTTTTAGGGAAAATTGATGTAGCGGTCCGTAACCTTTTGTTTTTCTTTATACTTTATTCTAACCTTCAATTTGTGTCAGCAAAGATCTCAAACTTTTGAAAAATTAGCAGTAGAGGTCCAAATGGATGGTAGTTAGTTGACCAAAAAGTTAATTTTATCCAAATATAAGAAGGGCAAAATGGTAATCACACATATTTAACATAAAATAATTTTTAAAAAATGAAATAAGAAATCTGCCCCCCACACCCACCTCATCTCACCGGCCTTCATCTTCTTCCCCATTGAGATCTTGGATCCAATCACTCCATTGTTGGATCTCCTGTGAAACCAAAAATTATGAATCTTTGAAAATTCTTTCATAATTATCCCCTAATAGCACACAAAAGGTCAAAACCCCTATTTATAAGGTTCAAAAGGGCCGAAACCTCCATTCCTACTTTTCACTGTAAGAATATGTTCTTGATATTAAATCTTTTGTTTTCACCTTTAATTAGCTATATATTGTGATTATATGTTTGTTTTAATTTGAATGAGTGAATGTAATGTAACCGCATGTGAGAGAGGCGGCCGGCAGTGAGAGTTCCAATGTCGGAGAAAATCCATTTACGTGGAAGGGTTACGTGATATGTTATTGGAAGAAACATATCTCTAATGACTTGTCGAAGAGTGTTTTTACTCAATAAAGCTTCACCATTGGACTCTGCGCAATTTGCAGCTTTTTCTAAACTCGTTGATTTAGGGGATGGGGTTTGGATTGGGGTGGCATGGCGTCGTGTGAGGAAGATGAACGGTTCCATTTCCCTTTCGGCTTTTGTTTTTGCCTTTATTTTTATCTTTTTTTGTTTTAATTGTTTTATGTGGAATAATGATAAATTTACCATTTTACCCTCTTTAGATTTAGTAGAAACACATTTTCTAGGTCAATAACGGTCAAAACCATCCATTTGGACATCTGCTACTAATTTCTCAAAGATTTGGGACCTTCATTGGCACAAATCGAATGTTAAAGGAAAGTTTGCAAAAAATTGAAAGGTTAGAGACTGTTGTTGCAATTTCTCCATATTTTTATTCTTATGATAATCTATAATATATTAAATATCACATCAAGTGAAAATCAATTTTTGGCCGATTATAGTCTTACTACTTACGCGCCCTATTACAATTCAATTATATATTTACATGCATGTATAGTAATAATTAACGTTTATTTATACTTTATATATTTTCGGGGCTATTCCATGTACGCTTTATATATTTTGGGAGTTATTCAATTATTTTACGAGCAAATAAATTAGTGAAATTCATGTAATCCAATTCTTACTAAAACATGTACGTAAATGCCTGCATGCATAGTGATAATTATACATTGAATACATTACCTAAATAAATGCATGCATGCACAATTTATGTAACTAAAGTCACGTACACACCCTCTGCTATCAATTCTTACTAAAACATTTACATAAATGCATGTATGCACACATAGCAATAATTATATATTGAATATAATTACCTAAATAAATGCGTGCATGCACACAGAGTGATAATTATACATTGAATATATGTACAGTTAGAAATCTGACACACATCCAAGACATCAACTGCATCAAATTTTCATTTCATAACCAAAATACTCACACACAAACATTAATCGAAATAAAAACTGAAGTTCATATACCCATATGTTGGTTCATGTACACACTATTGCAAGCACATATCAAGCACTCATGATTCCAGCAATCTTGCACACATCAAGCACTCATGATTCTAGCAATCCCATGTAATTAGACAATTGCACAATCCCATGTATATCCATATATTGACATACGAAATCAATGAGAAAGCATCAAAAGATATTCAGCCAAATCATCTTTTACATGGTATCAGAGCATACCTTGATCCTGAAATTCCTCTCTACCGTTTAATTCTAATGGATACCTCCTCTGAAATCTCCTCCCCGTATCACCTTCACCCCTCTAATTCCCCCAGCCTCATTCTTATCTCTGGCCATCTCACCGGTGATAACTTTCCCAAATGGCAACGCACCCTTCTTCGAGCCCTCAATGCCTAGAACAAACTATGCTTTGTTGATGGCACCCTTAAACCTCCACCCATCACTTCACCCGATTATGCTAGATGGAGCCGCACCAAGGACATGGTCCTTACCTGGATTCTCAACACCATCACTCATTCTCTAGCAAATTCTCTGGACTACCATGATGACCCACGTGCTGTTTGGCTTGACCTTGAGTTTCGTTTTTGCCATGGCAACAATGCTCGCCTCTTTCACCTCAAAAGAGAAATTTTCAATCTCCATCAAAACCAATCATCCATACCAAATTATAACAATAGCATCAAACAATTATGGGATGAATTAGCTAATATCCAAACACCAACTAACGCTACCACTTTGGAGAAGAGAGCTGAGGACGAACGGGTGTTCTAATTCCTCTTGGGACTCAACGATTCATTTGCTGCTCTTCGATCCCAGATTCATGCCACTGATCCTCTCCTATCCCTGAACAAAGTGTTCTCCATTCTCTTTCAAGAAGAACAACAAAGGCTCATTCATGTCTCATGCACTCCATCGGAAAATGTTGCCCTCACTGCTTGGAGTTCTCACCACGACCGACCATCTCTCAAGTGCACCGAATGCGGTAAAGATGGGCATTTGCACTACCGTTGTTGGCTGATAATCGGCTACCCCCTAGACGCGAACCCCGCAATCATCGAAAGCCATCACTGATAGGAAAATCCCCTTTCCACAACCGTTCATCTTGTTGAATCTTTCTCCAGTCTAGTGCTAGGCCTCTCACTGGTGAACTATCAACAGCTCATGAACCTCTTGAAAACCCATCCCCAAATCAAAATTTCGTTGGTAACTCCTTCTCAACTCACTCTTTTTTTGATACTCAAATTGATTGGATAATCGACAGTGGCGCCACTGATCATATGAGCTCCTGTTGATCCTCCTTCTTGGACCTCCGATTGCCATCCTCAAACCGTACTATTTGGCTACCCAAGGGAAACATGGTTCCTATTGAAGATATAGGCACAGTTGGCCTATCTGATTCCCTAACCCTTCATAATGTCCTTTATGCCCCTCACTTTAATTACAATCTCCTATCTATTCCTCAACTCACTAGCACTAAACATTGTCTTGTTCTTTTCTCATCCACTAAATGTTTTTTTTAGGACCTTTAATTGAAGAGGCTAATTGGAGCGGGTAAAGCTTGCAATGGGCTCTACATCTTCCGGCCACAAAAATCTACTGCCTTTTCCGTACACAATCTTGACAATAAGACCCTATGGCATCAACGTTTAGGTCTCCCTTCTAGCTTTATTATTCCTAAAATTTTTTATAGTCCTTGTACTCTTTCTTATTGTGATGTTTGTGCTCGTTCTAAGCTAATAAAAGTACAGCTCCTTTTAATCGAATTTATTGTGATAATTGAGGAGGTTACTCTACTACTTCTATCTGTGGCGCCCACTATTTCTTGACAATTGTTGATGATTTTTCACGCACTACCTGGATTTATTTAATACGTTTTAAATCAGAAACTTTTACTCACTTAATGCATTGTTTCGCCCTCGTTAAAATTCAATTTACCTCCAACGTCAAACTTATCCGTACTGATAATGTCCAGAATTCACTTTCCAAGCCATAATCGAAAGATCATCAGACTCTGAATTAGAGTTCTGAACAGGGTAATTCTCACAAATTCAATTATGGTATTAAGGTCAAACCTGAGATAATCCACAATAACACAGCAGTCCGGCTACTGATCAACATCTAACGTCTTAGTATCCATTGAATGTGATTTTGTTAAGATGTACTAGAATCAATGGCCATTACTGATGCAAGTGCAACTGGTAAATGCTCATTAGTAAATCAATAATTTTTTTCTCAAAATCTCCAAAACTATTTTCATACCCATGGCATCATTCATGAGCATAGTGCATTGAAACTCTTCAACAAAATGGTGTTGCAGAGCGTAAACATCGTCACCTCTTGAATGTTGCTCGCAGTCTTCGTTTTCAAGCACATCTACCCCTACATTTTTGGGGCGAATGCATTCTTACAGCCACTTACCTCATCAATAGGACTCCTAGCAAATCTCTTTAAAATCAAAGTCCTTTTCAATTACTCACAAAAACTCCGCCCAACTACAATCACCTTCGGGTGTTTGGTTGTCTTTGCTATGCTCAAACTCTTACTGCCCACTGAGACAAATGTTCTCCCCGTGCATCCCGTTGCGTCTTTCTTGGTTACCCAGACAACCGAAAAGCATACAAGTTATACAATCTGGACAATACACCATTTTTTACTCCCGCGACGTCACTTTTTATGAAAATCAATTTCCATTCCACAATCATATCCCTTCCCATACACCAAATAACACTATCTTTCCTTTACCTGTCCCAAAACATACTTCCACTTCCATAATTCCACCTCGAACTTCCACCCCTCCCGTTCCTAACCCTCCCGACCCTAACCCTCCCGACTCTATCCCTATCGCCCCTGCCACTTCTCGGCCACGCCGCACTATCACTGGACCAACATATCTTCTTGAATATGTTTGTCCCACCATTGCCATGGAGTCCATTGCTACTTCAACCGCTACACAAGCTTCAGGTATTTCTTACCCCTTACCTAATTTTCTTTCATACTCTCGTTTTTCTCCTAACCATTTTTCTTTCTTAACTATACTTGCTACCTCTGTTGATCCTATTCGTTTTTCAGAAGCTAATCACCACTCTCATTGGCGTAAAGTCATGACCTCTGAACTCAGTGCTCTAGAAGAAAACTCTACTTGGACATTAGAACCTCTCCCACCTGGTCAAAAGCCCATCGGTTGCAAATGGGTCTTTAAAACCAAATTCCGAGCAGATGGTTCTGTTGAGCGTCACAAAGCTCGACTCGTGGCAAAAGGCTACACTCAAGTTGAATGCATTGATTTTCATGAAACCTTTGCCCCGGTTGCCAAAATGACCACAGTCCGCTGTGTTATTACAGTTGCCACCGCCAAACATTGGATTATCCACCAAATGGATGTTAACAATACATTCTTACATGGCGACCTTGATGAAGAAGTTTATATGACACCACCACTTGGTTATTGTCTTCAGGGGGAGACACGTTTTTGTTGTCTTCGGAAATCTCTCTACAGCCTCAAATAGGCTTCCCGGAACTGGTATTTTAAACTAACATTTGTTCTTCTTACTGCAGGTTTTGTCCAATTGCAAGCCGATCACTCTCTCTTCACAATCATTACTGCCACCAACATTACCACTATGTTGATGACATCTTGGTCGTCAGCAATGATCTTCCTCAGGTTACTCACTTCAAGTCCGTTATTTCTACTCACTTCAAATCCAAGGATCTCGGCCCTCTCAAGTACTTTCTTGGCCTTGAAGTTACTCGCTCACCTTCAGATATTTTCCTTAATCAACGAAAATATGCCTTGAACATTCTTGCCGACAGCGGACTACTTGGCTCTCGCCCTGCTCCATTTCCTATGGAGTAGAACCTGAAACTCAACGACACTGATGGTGACCTCCTCTCTGATCCCAGTCCTTATCGACGGTTAGTCGGGCGCCTCATTTATCTCACCATCACCAGACCCGACATTGTTTTTGCACTAAACATTCTCAGCCAATTCATGCATAAACCCCGATTTTCGCACATGACAACAGCCACACGCATTCTTCACTATATCAAGGGCACTCCAGGTCAAGGCATCTTCTTCCCTACCTACAATGATCTGCATGTTCATGCTTATACTGATTCTGATTAGGCCAGTTGTCCTACAACTAGACGTTCTACCACTGGCTTCTTCATCACTCTTGGTTCTAGTCCCATTTCGTGGCGCACTAAGAAATAGATGTTAAGAATTGGGGTTCCATCTTAAAAGATCAACCTTTTTAATAGGAGTAAACCAATCTTTTATAAATTGATTTATGTTTATATCGTTATTCGATATGAGATTTTATCCCTTAACATGCCCCCACAAGATGGTTGCTCGTCTGAGCAGACTAATCTTGAAATTCGTGTGCTTACTTTTGGAGTCTTAATAGGATCGAATTGCTCGTTGGAGCTTAACGGGCTCTGATACCATTTTAAGAATTGGGGTTCCATCTTAAAATGTCAACTTTATTAAGAGGGGTAACACAATCCTTTATAAGTTGGTTTATATTTATATCTTTATTCGATGTGGGATTCTATCCCTTAACATATTGAAATTGACTGCCACATTGTTCGAGATAAACTTCGGTCTGGTCTCTTCACCACTACTCATCTCCCATCCTTTGAGTGGGTCGCTAACATCTTCACCAAAGCTTTGGGTTCTGACCTCTTTCATCACTTATCTCGCAAGTTGGGCATTACGGATCTTCATGCACCAACTTGAGGGGAGTATTACAAGCACATATCAATCATTCATGATTCCAGCAATCTTGTACACATCGAGCACTCATGATTCTAGCAATCCTATGTAATTAGACAATTGCACTGATGATTCCAGCAATCCTGCACACATCAAGCATTCACGATTCTAGTAATCCCATGTAATTAGACAATTGCACAAGTCAACATTTATCTATTTCCATGTAAAGCAAAGGCATGTGTATCTATATATTGACATACGAAATCAATGAGAAAGCATCACAAAATATTCAGCCAAATCATCTTTTACACACACCCTTTAATTATCATCCATTTGAAAAATTTGTATCACTTGATTGGACATTAATTTATTTAAGTATAAATGAATTTACATTCATCTTCATGTATGTATTCGTTGTAATTAATACTAAAATAATTAGCATTTACATTCAGGTATCTCAATTAACATTCATCTTCATTTAGCTCTTCGTCAGTATATCTCATTAAAATTCTCGCCCTACCACCTCTCTCTCGCACAAACGCAGACATATTTTGCAAGTGGTACTGTGGAGGGAACAAAACCTATAAACAAATTAAATCCAAAAATTGTGAGTGAAAACAAGTATATAAATGACTTTGAAACTGAATCCAAATCCCTTAAACTATTAAGCCCAAAAATATTCATTTTTTTAAACTTTTGCTTTTCAACAAATGGCTAACCTCAGATCTCCCTAGCGCAGACCTGAGGCAAGGCGGATGAGGCATGTGCCTCAAGCCCAAAACTAGATGAGGCCTCATTATTTTTGCCATTTTTCCATATGGCCCAAAACTGGAGGGCCCTCAATTTTAGCCCAATTTTTTTAATACAAAACGAATCAAATCACCAAAGGTATTCATATCATACTCTCCTTCCCTTCAACTCCAATCGTCGCAACGTCGCCGTCTCTAGACTCTGATATCTTCTTCCATTTTTTCCTCCATTCCCTTCACTATTTCGCAAGTCACAATTCACCGAACCACAAGATTCACATTTCAAAACAACCCTAACCGTACCATCCACGCGATAGCGAGTCACGAGTCGAGGTCGACCGTCTACTGGTCATTACTGTGCTTCTGCTGGTACTTCTGCCAGTTTCATAGACCAACCGTCATGATTGTCAACCGTGAATTGGTGATGAGTCTAATACTGATTTTTTAGCAGGTAATTTTTTTTATTACTCAATATAATTTTTTTTATTACGCAATCGAGGCCTACCAAAAAGGGATGTAAAGAGTGTAATAATTGCGAAAATGTTTACACTTAAAAACTAGTAGACATTTATGATTTAACTGAAAATATTTTCTTACTTTGGTAAAATTGTAATCACACTAATAAATATTTAAGTACTTAAGCATTGGTGTTTTTATATGCAACTTAGGTAAAAATATATTGTGGGATTTTTTGGCAGTATATATTCACCACCTAACTAGTGGCTAGTCAAGTTCATTTCATAGCTTAAGACTTTGTATTGGTGGTTAATGTGAAATTTTTATTTCAGGCTTGTGCGTGTGAATGTCTTGCCCTGACTTGTTATTGAATATATTGAAAATGTTTGAAGCCTCATCAGCTTATATAATTGTGGCCTATTTCAGGCTTGTGAGATGTGACGATGAAATTCTCAAGGATGTGATTACATAATTTTCGTCGAAATTCTACTTCTCAAGTAAGCAATGTCTTGCCCTAACTTGTTATTGAATATATTAAAAATGTTTGAAACTTTGTCGACTTATATAATTGTGGTTTGGTCAGCTTATATGAATAGTTATTATAAGATCAATTGCGCATGCGCACGTAGTAACTGTATTGAAAGCTTTAGTTGTGAAATAATTAATATATTTTGTAATTGTCTTTTAATCTAATCATTGGGCATTAGATATAGACTCATACACCATGCCTTCTAAATATGATTCTGGAGTTCTAAAGAAAAAAAAGAAATGAAATGAAATTGAATTAACTCAAAGTCAAGCAGACAATATTGACAGGTACTTTAAAAGCAACAATGTGAATGCGTTGATTGAGGGTGAAGTAGGGATTCTACATGTTCGTGTAATGAAATAGAGAATAAGGATGGAGAAGAGATGAATTTTGCTTGTGTTAATGAAGTAGATGATAAGGAAGAAGAAGTGATGAAACCTCTCTGTTTTAATGAAGTAGATGCCTGTTTTAACGAAGTAGATGATAAGGAATAAAAAGTGATGAAGCATGCCCGTGTTACAGAAGTAGATGATAAGGAAGATGAAATGATGAAACCTGCATGTATTAATGAAGTAAGGAAGAATAAATGCTGAAACCTGTCTATGTTAATGAAGTGGATGATAAGGAAGAAGAATGTTATTTTTCTTTGAATTTGGATGATTCAGGGAATTGGAAAAACCTTGATCAAAGAACGAGAAATTATTTAGTTGAAATGAGTCCAAAAAGAGTTGATGACATCTTGTTTCCCAAAGATTGTGCAAATAGACATTTCGATTCTTCACAATATAAGCGATTACTACCGGGCAAACAATTGATAAAAGATGGCTAGTATAATCAGTATCTACAAATAGGATCTTCTGCTTTTGTTGCAAGTTTCTTAAAACACAAAAAAAAAAAAATGTCACCGAAGTTGGCCAACTTGGTAATGATGGATTCAAAGATTGGCATAATTTACATCGATCTATTAAAAGTTATGAAGGAAATACGGAGCATTTACGCTGTATGACTAGTTGGATTGAATTAGAAAATAGGGTTCGAACGAAAACTGCAATTCATAAAATCATTCAATTGGTGATAGATGTGAAAAAAGAACATTGGAGATATGTATTAACGAGGATAATCGCTATTGTGAAAAGACTCACCAAAAACACATTGCCATTTCGAGGAGATGATGAGAGACTACATGTTGAGAACAATAGCCTGTTTTTACAAATGGTGGAAATGGTTAGTGAGNGAACATTGGAGATATGTATTAACGAGGATAATCGCTATTGTGAAAAGACTATGCCAAAAATACCATGTCATTTCGAGGAGATAATGAGAGGTTACATGTTGAGAGCAATGACATATTTTTACAAATGGTAGAAATGGTTAGTGAGTTTGATCCAATAACGCAAGAGCACATTCGGCGGGCTAAAGCATGCAAAATTCAGTATACATATCTTGGCAAAATAATTCAAAATGAGTTGATACAATTGTTGCTAATGAGGTGAGAAGTTGAAAAGTGAAGAAAGATCAACACGCAAAGTATTTCACAGTTATACTTGATTGTACTCCGGATGCTAGCCATGAGGACCAAATGTCTTTAGTAATACGATGTGTTGATGAGTAAGCAAACTTACACACAGTTGAAGAATATTTGCTTGAAGTTTTGAAGGTAGATGACACAATAGGACTTGGACTTGTAACCGAGTTTCAGAAGGTTTTGATCAAACTTGATCTTGATATTGATGATATTAGAGGGCAAGAGTCTGACAACGAATCTAACATGAGCGAGAAGCACAAAGGTGTGCAAAGAAGAGTACATGAAATGAATCCTCGAGCTTTCTATACTCCATGTGACGCTCATAATTTGAATCTAGCATTATGTAATATGATGAATTGTTGTTCTAAAGCCATATTCTTCTTTGGAGTAATAAACGCTTTTACACATTGTTTTCTTCTTCTACCAAACGATGGAAAATTATCAAAGATAATGTACAGGGTTTGAAAGTGAAGACATTCACAAACACATTAGAAAAGTCAAGTTGAGAGTGTGAAGCCTATAATAGAACAAACTGCACAAATAGAAATGCTTTTCTTGATTTGTCAAAAAGTAATAAAGAGCTTAAATTAAAGAGTGAAGTTGAGTCATTATCAACATATGAACTTCAGAATTTGAGTTCTCGCTTCGTATGATAATCTGGAACAGATTGTTGCATATAGTTAATATTGTGAGTAAATTTCCTTAAATCGAAAACATGGATATTGATCATGTTATCGACCTCTTACAAGGACTTGTTTCATTTCTTGAAGATTACAGAGAAATTAGATTTGCTATTGCCATTGATGAAGCGACAAGAAAGGCAAGCAAAATGAATATTAAAGCTATATTTCGAAAAAAATGCATAATTCGAAGAAAAAAGCAATTGGATGAAAGTCGAAGTGATGAGGTAAAGCAATTAACTGAAGAATCCTTTAGAGTTGAATACTTTGTTTTTTATAATTAATCAAGCTCTATCTTCTCTAAGGACTTGATTTGAACAATTAAAACAATATGATGACACGTTTGAATTTTTGTTTAATTTGAAGAAGTTAAGGGGTGCAACTTATTCAAGTTTGTTGAACTCTTGTATGAATTTTAATAAACAACTAGAACATAGTGAGTTTTCGGACATTAGTGGTATTCGAAATTACATGACTTGAGGAGTTATATACCAAGTAAAGAAATGAGAGCAATTGAAATGCTACAATATTTAAAAATATTGAATGTTTGTTTCCCAAATTCTTATATTGCTTACAAAATTTTGTTAATCATATTAGTTACAGTTGCATCTGCAGAAATAAGTTCCTCCAAATTGAAGTTGATCAAGACTTACATTTGATAAACTATGTCACAAGAAAGATTGAATAGATTGACTATATTATTAATAGAGAAAGAAATGGTTGAATAGCTAAATTTTTCAGATTTGACTAATATTTTTGCCTCTAAAACAGCAAAGTCAATAGTATTCAACTAATTGTTTGAAACATTGTTAGTTTTGTTATTTTATAATATAAATCTTTTGTTCTTTATATTTGTTTGTCGTTTTACTGTTAAATTTTAAGTTAGCATTATGATGCATAATACGCTGTTGGATTTTGCATTTACGATAATTTTGGAGGGGCCTAATTTATGAAGTTTGCCTCAAGCCCTGAAAATCACAGGATTGCCCTACCTTTTTTTTTTTTTTTTTTTTTTTTTTTTTTTTTTTTTATTTTTTT